>CAXIWR010000599.1:0-20000 GCA_964036265.1 Daptonema setosum | reverse complement strand
TTTATTCATAATATTACATTGTAAGTCCCGGTCGATGTATAACTATAACATCCACTGATATTAAATCCACTTAACCACACAGTTAATCCATGCACTGATAAACGTGTAAATGTATTCAATTAATAATTATTGATGTCAATTAAACACACCTGAAAATAACTCAAATCAAGGTGATTGACTCAAATACATATTATTATTTTGATATTTTTTCACCATATAGTTGCTCGCATAAAAATTTGTGAAATGAATAATAGGTTGTGAATAATACACTGGTTCATAATAAAAGTAAAATAAATCAGTATTCACTGAATTACTTGAACCTGGAGTATTTTTCTAACAGCTTTAATATTCACAATGTCTCATCAGTACCCAATACATAACGATCACTACGGTGAATTCTTTTACGTCTCAAACATTTACCACAATCCACATGAGGATTGTACTGCTGAGACGTACCAGTACGATGACAATACTGAACCACTGACAATTAATATGATGTACGCATCACCACCCAAAACCATCAATCATCAAATGGGGGTTCAGAACAAAAAGGTATCTCATTCCTCACTGTCTACATTTGATCGAGAAATCCTCGAGCAAGTGTATGCTAAAGTGATTTACATGGAACAACAGGTACATGAGATGGGAAAAGTCAGTAAAGATATTCAGTCTCAAACACAAGTACTGTGCGCAATCGAGAAAAAAATAACATCCGATATCCGTCAAATTGACAAAACAGTTCGTGAACTTGCCTTGGAGTGTAAACGACAAAAGCCGAACATCGGACAGGAGGACGGTAAAGACAGGGCCTTAACAACTGAATCACTCTGGGCGAAATGTCTTGAGTCTAGTGAACGACCATTCAAGCAGGAAGCGAACGAGTCAGTTGAAGAACTCTTCGTTCGATACCGTCAAAAGAATCAACGCTCACTTTCACTAGTACCCAAGAGTGATCATGATTTGGCCACTGATTTTTATCAGGCTTTGAGCATCGAGCTGAAACGAAAAGTCGCGTTCAACAACAACAGCACATTGGCATCAATAGTCAGTGGTGCGTGCAATGCACAGTCGTTTCCACGCAAACGTGATAAGGTAGTTAAACCAACGGTCAATGGTAAATCCACTAAAAGTCCCGAAATACCACCTGAGGGGGGCATGTTCAGGATATCCGCGACTGTCCACAGTCACCAAGGCATTGTTACTCCACCGACCACACCCATGAAAGACCGCGATACACGAAAGGTGCATTTCCAATACGCGAATGTGAAAGGTCCGAGAGCCAAATTCAAAATCGGTTATAAAACAAAACCTCGGTGCTGTTCGAAAAAATCCAGGGCTGTAGTGAAGTGGAATAACAACGTCCACGGTCCCTTTGGTCATTACAAAACCAACACCAACTCAAGTAACGATACATGGACTTCGTCATTAAAGCATGGTAAAAAGATCCGACCTGCTTCGAGTAACAAGCAGTTTGTCTCGGATCTGTACAAGGATAAGTCCAACGTGTATGGTCCGTCGGGCCGATACAAATATATGACTTTTAAACCACCGATAATTATTAGTCATGATTCCGGTACACAGTTGGCATGCAAAACGACCAACGTGAAAGGACCCATGGCCAAGTACAAAAACATTTTTATAAGTTCCGATTCTTACAATCCGAACACGATCGGTCTCATGAAAGATGCTATGAATGCATCTGGAGATGAGTCGAAATACAACAACAAAGAACGTGATGCCGCAATTGCATCAGGCCCCAAATCGAAGTAGGAGGGTTATGTCTCGGTTAGCAAATAAAAATCATGTTACTGCCACTTGAGTCATCGTTCAGCCATTCTGATTAACCAGTTACAGTTTTATCAGAAATACTCTTCATACGTACTCTTCACACGTAAACATAATTTTTTTCATTAATGATATAAAGATATTTATTGACCTGCATTGCTTAACATTGATATGATTTCACAATGTATTCTCAATCGCTCACATACCAGTTATCATCATATAATACAACTATCTATCATCAGTCACATCATCGTCATCAAACTACTATGAATTTATTCACACTATTCATAAAGTATTATTCTTCAACACTAAATTACGCATTCTATATTATCCGCTGTTGATAATTGCGTTTCTCATCTACAGTTTTCATCATCTCGTCATAATCTACTTTGATCATCATCATTACAACTGAAGTCATATTCGTTTTTAACTCGCATTTTTATTATCCGTTGTTGATAATTGCGGTTTCATCTATACTACGTAACATATTCATCATCAGTATCTACATCTACATTCGTATCATACATAATTCGATATATTATTTTACTCATATTATAATTCGATATATACTCTACAATCTACATTTTCTGCAAGTTTATTATGTCGTATCATTCTTTGTTTTTTTTCTTTGTTTTTTCTCATAATCCGAGCAACTATAAGACTCCCGTAAAACGGTTGAAGCACTTGCTTGTTGCCAATACACTTACCGTCTCACATGACCGTTCAAGTGTTATTCCAAGGTACAATCGCACCCAAAGCGAAATCCTTGACTTCGCTTTTTTCTTCGAAGGGGGAGCTGTGTAATAGTGTTTGACGAATCTGCCAATTCAAATATTTATTTGGCGCTAAAATAGATTCCGATCATTCAATCTAATGTTTCATACTAGAAATTCTCCCCAGCACGCATTTTTTATATAGCAATGTTATTGATGCGTATTGACTCCGAACCCTTAACACGCGCCGTGTTGCGCCTGTGATATGGGGGTGCGTAACAGTCGGACGCTGCCGCTAGTGCAGATAATCCTTCTGTTTTGACCAGTTTGTGTACACATTTTTTATGCTGTGATGTCAACTTTGATAATATAACGATACCGATATTTTTGCTTTTCTCATTCTAATTCATTCTGAAACTTGATACAATCTGTTGCGTTCTTGACCCGAATAAAGTCTGAACTTTTGTCGGTTCGTGGGCTTTGATTCGTGAGTCGAGAGACGCATATGTGTCAAGACAAATGATTTGTCTTTCTCTATAAATGTTTCTATTTTTCTATTTCTAATTCATAATCTTTTACAGTAAATTCACGGAAAATCATATTAATATAATCATATTTTTATTTGTTTGCAGATAGGTATTTCAGGGATTCGTGCGGCGGAGCGGAGGTTTTACCACTAAGACGGTAAACCTGAGAGGTCTGTTGGTTTGCTTTAGTAAGACATAAGTAAGTAAGTAAGTTGTAGCTCAGTTGAGATAGAGGGGTTTATCGTGAGTTTCAACTCTCACGATAGATCTGTCTGACCTATAAGCCGATTTTGTCGTGCTAGCCGATTTTGTCGTGCTCAATAGCCACCTGGCACACAGACTAACACAAGCCGATTTTGTCGTGCTAGCCGATTTTGTCGCGCTCAATCTCAAAGTCTGTTTTCAAAGTGAAACCCATCTGATAAAGATTCACAGCTAATTCTCAATAACCGAAGTATCTGATTAACCGGAACACTGATTCAAATCTGAACACCAGTTTTATGACACCAAAGTCACATTAGAGTGCGACAACACTATAAACTAAATAACTATTATGAGGTGATCACCAAGCGAGACCAAGTCACACACCAATCCGAGTGTAGTGACAATCTATAAGTCATCGAACCATTGTTATTCAGATTCCATGATACAAATGGTCTAGACGTCACTTAGATCTTTGTTGCTATATCTGAAATACTTGAACATTATTCAGTAACATCATTCACAGTCGATAGTTGATTAACAAGTCAACAATAAATAACATCAATACAAAGGTGGTATAGAATCAGTGACGTTGAATAGTATACGGGAACTTGGATAAACAGAAGTGATAAAGGCAGATTCACCAAGATAAAGGGTGACGCCTTTTTCCTTCGTGTTACAATTTTCTTCGAAAAATTTCCTGCTCTGATCAAAAATTATGTGTTGACAGCAAATTGACAGCAAATGAGCGCCGAGTCTCAGAATAAACTACCACAATCGACCGACGATCAGGCAGAATCGGCGAAGAAACGACGGGCCGTCTTGGATTTGGTTGAAGAATTTTCGTTGATTCTCGAGCCGGTCTGCTCATCGACGGATCCGGCCGTCAAACAAATGTATGAACTGGCCGTTAGAAATCTGAGGAGTACGAAACGATCGCAGCTGGTTGGTTAAACTGGGGTTTCCAGTGAATTTAGTCGGATTTTTCAGTTTATTCTTGACTCTCCGTGCAGCGGAACAATAAAACGTCGTCTTCGTTGGGTTTAGCCGGACATGCAATATGTAGGGTCTAAACATCTAATAATTGAACTCGGGCAGCGGCGATGGTTATGAGAGGGGTATCGCCGTCTACATACGTCTCCGGGTGAACATTCGAGCGAGCAGCCCCGTCATGAGCTCAAGTTTGAGCAAGAGCAAGCCAGACCAGCCGTCGTCAAGGCGAATATTTGGTCTCGATCGAAGTCGCGGCGTAGAAGGATATTCACTAAAAAGCAATTGGCTGCTCTGTAAATCCAAAACGATATGTTTTCGGAGGTCGTAGAAAAAGATTTTTATGAATTATTTCCAATCACTCGGCGCTAACTGGTTGCCTTCATGTCAAAACCCTAATTCTTAAGTAAACCTTAATTCCGTAATTTGCCGGTTGACACCGGTGTTATACCACTACGACTAAGCTTTTAATAATGCAATAACTTTGGTAGAAGTTACGGAATCACCGGATTACCGATTTCTTTTCCTACAAAATGGTTGACTTCATCACTGACATTTCTTACGGCTGCCTGATTTCTTATAGGGGGGAGAGGTTACAGACAAAAATAACTGCAAAAATGAGTACGTATGACTGCTTTGCATTATTCTTAGGTTGATCAAAGCTCAGGCGCACCAAGCTCCATGATAAAGAACGCAACTTTATTTGAAAGAATTATACAAGCACAACAGCTACAGGTTACATATACATTTTGAGTCTGATGAACATCTCCGAAGTCCGACGATTTGAAAATCCAATTCGTATTTGGAAAAGATCATTATGTGAAGTTAAAGTTAGTGTTAGAGCATGTTAAGTTGAATTACACCACACCATACGAGTTCACAGTCAAAACGAAACGAAAATTTCAGAACAGCAGCGACTCAGATGGCGAGATTGAAATCGTTCGAACACAGTTGTCATCGGATGCTTCCTCTAAACCCATCAAAGTCGTCCCGAATCGACTGGCAGCCGGTCTCAAAGAAGCTCGCAAACGACTCGCTCAAAAACAAGAAGATCCCGCCGATAAGGAGCTGACGAGACGTGAGCAGAGTTCTGAAGCGGAGTTAATCCAGTTGGAAGATGACTGTGTTTCGGACAACCTTGTGGTCGTGGAAGATATCATTCAGGTACGGTATAGAATCAGCCACCGATCCCAATTTTTTCTGTATATCACAATATTAATACGGAAAACTTTTGCAACGAACGCTGAAATTAATGGGTGCTGCTATAGTTTCTTATACTGTTTTATATTAGAAAAAAACTCTTCTTTTACGTGTGTCTTGATGGAGAATTTCTGTTTTTTAATCTGTATTAGGTGTTTCAGTGTTCTACCGATGACGAGAATCATGTTGGTGACCAAACCACGGTATCCGGTTCGACAATGCCTGGTTGCTTTCCCAAGTCCGCATTTGGACATGACGGTGCCGACATGTTTGACGATAGTTCGTTTTATACTTATTTGTGGTTTTCCATTGATTTTAAACCACTCCAGCATCGGCTGAGCTGAATGTTAAATAACTAGAATTAGTTTATTAATAGCTTGAAACTCATTTGCCGAGGTCTACAAGTTAAACAACGGAATTTCGTGTTGAAACACTACAATTCGTACATCATTTCGGTATCATTGTAACAGAATTCAGAATCTAATAGATATGAGCGAAGCGTTTTCCGAAGCTCGTGTTTTTTATGTGAAAATATTGTTGTTGAAAAAGCTACAAAATGAAAATTTCAGTGGTTATTCTTGATGAAACGGAACGTGAAGAACCGGACCTGATACGACTGAGCGATGTATTCCCCGACGTATTCGACCACGCTTGTTCTTTGGAAGGTTGGGTTTGCACATTCATCCATTCTTCATTAATATTGTCTAGTAAACATTATCATAATCCAAAAATTCAATTAATTTTTGAGAGTTATCTGCTTACTGCCAGTGCCACTCACTAACCGGTAATTTACTTGAATATCTGCCAACATGTTTCACCTTTTACAGCCTCCACCTCGAACGGTCCAAAGATTCTCGGTGTACATGATCTCGGTGCTCCTTCGGAGCCTTCAACCTCGACTGCTAGCCTATTATACGGTAAGGCCAAGAAGTCGTTGCCGATACCCAGGTCATCGCCGGACGTGGAACAAGTGGTCATCAAGACATCCAATAAACCAGAGAGTATGGTTAGCCAATTCGGAATCGTTGAGTCACTGTCCAGATCAGTACTTCGTAAAGTTAATTTCTTGGGGCATTGTGGTAAGAAAAGTTTCCAGGATACACTATAATATCATTTCATGTTAAATAGGATATTGAGTGCTCGTATTGACACAGGCGAAAGTTAAGTTATCAACCGGGGAATGGCGAAAAGCTCGATGCAACTGATGTTCTCAGGAATACCATCAATTTACTAACTGACAGTTACATTACCACTCCTCAATAAACATTGTATTTATAATGGCAGATGCCACCCGCCCCTGTTGCCACCAGCAGTCAACAAGTCAAGCAACAACTGGTGGCCCGACTCGAGCGAAAGAACCACCACATTCTGTTCGATTCTCAACTGTCGTCAGCTGACGATGAGTTCTCGTCACCTGAATCAAAGAAGAAACGCAATGGTTTGGTTCGGTTTCAGTGTGATTGAAGCGGAGTGGAAATTTTAACGTTTTCTTTTATCAAGTCACTATATTTCTTTGGAAGAATAATATTTAACTTCAATAAGTCTGATATGATGTTATTTGACAGATCCCGAAGTGATATGTCTGCCGGCTAGCCAATCGGCACCCAGTTTGGCGGCATTGGCCAAGTACGTGACACCTGGTTCTGATGGTGTCGTACCACCCACCGCATCTGTACCACAAAATAACACTACTTCAGGTGGTCTTGCAGGCAGTTCAATTTTATCATTATCCACATGTATATTATCTTCAGCTTCACTAATAATTTTATTCTGTGTATTATGTACTGAAAACTGAATTAAATTAACTTAACTACCATAAACTTTAACTGAATTCGTCAATAAGATAACATTGTGTATGTTGACAGAATAGGCTCAGGTTTATGGTATGGACCTGTTTTATAATCAAACTTGGTCGTTTCAAGACAAAAAAATTTTCCAGGTGCGGCCACGTTCTGGTCAGGCAGCTCGACTGCTTCGGCGGTTCAACGATCAAAGACGGTCGACATCGAAGAGGTTGGGTCAAAACATGAACTTACAAAGCGATCATTGGGTTCCTTATTTAACAGATTTTTTATCATTTTGATTTTGACAACCGCTTAAAATGTGGAGGTAAATACCTGTTGTCGTTCTCTCTAAATACGCCGAAATTGTGATATGTTTCAGTAATGAAAGTGTACATGTTGTTAATTGTTTCAGCCGTCACCCAGACCCGTATTGGCATCGAATTCGGCCGATGCACTCGATGTACGACAGACTCAATCCACAACTGCTACATCCGCGAACAACTTCAACCATATCGATGATGACATTGACCTGACAAACTTGACTTCCACCACCGCCACCAAACAACGCACCGCGCGCAGTCCTACGCTGGAGGTGCGCAAACGCCAACGCACCGCGGAGCGCTCTGCCGCTATTGCGCTTCAGAAAGGTGGGCATTCGAGTTATAAAGTGGTAGAGTTGGTGGTGGATGGCAGAATTTTCTTTTTTATAATTTGGTTTGGTTGTGTCGTTAAGTACCGAATTTTTTTTAGTAGAACGAGAAACTATCATCAGAATGTTGTTTCTGAAAAAAAAATTTTTTTCTTTAAAACGGTGTATAGCGAGAAAACGTGGAAAAGACAAAAAAACGATAGACTTATTATCTGAAATAACAGTAATTTGAGTAATTCATATAAAAAATAAATAGTTATATTGATATATAATAAAAATTAACTATTCGGCAAATATACAACTTTCAGCCGCCGGTCGCCGTGTCCGCTATGAAAACGCTTATCGACCGGCCGCGTTGGAGGCGATCGGCCGAACGGATGCACCCTTCCAGAAGCATCGAATGTCAGCCGCACAGCGCGCTTCTGCCGATGGTTAAATTAAAACCTCATTATTATTATTAAAAAATTTTAGTTGGGAAGACTGGTTTGTCGTGTTTTTGTGGTTTTCTCTTTTAGGTATTAGTTTCAAAATTTCAAGTTTTAATTGTAATTTAGTTATTTTCAGTTGCACCATCAACATCATCGACGGGCAGCACTAATCAATCGGCGTTGCCCGGCTCTACAAATGCCGCCAAAATTGCCCAAATACCGAGGATTCCCAAGAAGGTGAACATTTTCTATCTTTCTCTGTTACACAAAAGAAAATAATGTACACCCAAGAGAACAACTTTTGATAATAATAAGTTTGAAATGATCACAGGTGGCCGAAATGCCGCATCCATCGAACCCGCGATCAGTGGCATCAAACCCTCAGTCACCCATCCAGCGCAGTGTGCCATCGACACCCGGTTACTTTCAGGCACAGGCACCCAAGACAGCGACGCCTGCACCCGTAAGTTTCTTACCACTCCTAAGTCCCAATATTTCTTTCAAATATGTGAATTTGCTTGAAATAAAGGTTAACTAGGAGAGCTAAAACGTTTCAATCCCCATTCACACGTGAAAAATCTGTGACATTGACGACATCACTTTAAACCGGCGTTGTATTCGTGATGAACGCTAGAGTTGAATAATGAGTTCTATAGAATTTGTCCAAATTTAAAATTCTTTTTTTTTGAAAATTATATTGTTTTATTTTGCTTACGTTTGTTAGTTTTCTAGACTGCCTCGATATCGCTGTCCAAGACCGCCTCAGACACGTCGCTGAATACCGCTGAATACCTCAGATCTGCCGAGCTCGAGCACCGGATCAAACGACTACACTCTGAACTGAGACAACAAAATCAACCTCATGTGCAACAACGACTATCAGCACCTGCACCGTCTCGACCTGTTCGTTAGCATACTAGTCAAACTTTAATTTTTTCTAGAGCTCATTGCAAAGTCCATTCAATTTGGTCAGCATCATCTACACATTTTCTGTTGCAAATTTTTGTGAATTTGTTTCATTCTCGTTAAAGGATATGGACGAGGTGGATGAAAATTAATGATTGTTAAAAAAAGTAATTTTAAGGTACTTCTATCGGACCCATCCACGAATTTGGCCAACGTGCCGACCTCTTCTCAGTCGTCAAAACCGACCGTCAATGGGGCCGATGTCATTTCGGTACGCCGTTTTTTTTATATTCTGATTTTTCGTTATTATTGATATCATTTTATTAAATTTTAAACAACCTTGGTCAACTAATATTTTAACAGATCACCAAATTTGTCTTGCCAGGTTATATAATCAATATAAACGATTTATTCGTCGTGTCGAAAACACAAGATTTCAGGTTCCCATCCTGCCCAACGGCGGTATGATGCGAGATCCACGTGTAAATAACATCAATATGGGAGCGCAACAACAACAACAACAACAACAACAACAACAACAACAACAACAGCAGCAACAACAGCAACAACAACAACAACAACAACAACAACAACAACAACAACAAAAACAAAAACAACCAATAGTTGATATGGATATTTCTGGCGACGACGACAATGACGTTGTGGCATATTCACCTTCGGATGGTTGGTCGAATGGGGAGTGGGGACGCGTTTTTATTGTTACTTTATTACAAGTGGTATTTTAGTAAGTATATTCCTGTAAATTTGAATGGTCGATCGATACTAGTTTCCAAGAGATCAGAGACCAGAAACGACAGACCGCTTTTCATATTCTTTCGTTTATGGTATGTTTTAATATGTCGAAAGTTACACGCGCATAAAACAATTTATAGCTCCAAATCATATCTTTCGAAATCCCATACTTCTTGATTCCTAGCCGAACCGGTGAAAACTGGAGTTTGGAGTTATCACAATATACTAAGCTGTTCAACTTCAGGCTCAGCCTCGACCTCTTCCCCGGCCACACTTTCGCAGTCGCAGATCATCAATCAAGCGGCTGACGGGGAGGAACTGGACGATGAAGACTACTTCGAGTTGAATGAGAGCCGACGAAAGCTCAAGTTCAACGTGCGTAAAGGATATACATGGTATGCTTGTTTTCATCATTGAGTTTTTGGATCTCTATTCTTTCTAGCGTAGGATAGTAGTTTTGCAGGCGAGGAAAGTAGACACACTGTTTATACAGCGACTTAGGCGCATGTGGTCAAGCATTTCGTCATAACATAACTTCCATTGGCCTTTTCTGTAAATGTTTTAACATGCTTAGTTAATTTTGTAATTTTAGGAATGACCGTTATTTCACTTTGTGACTTGGTATTCCTCATTGCTTTGCTATTAAGGCGTGGAACTGAAATAAAATCTGAATCTTACCTGAATAATCTCCATAAAAGTTCCGCTTTTTCATTCATGATTTCGATTCAAGTCTACATTTTGATCTCCACCCTAATATTTCGGTGTAAATAAATAACAATTTTAGGTACTACCCGACGGATCCATCGGTGGCCGTCAGCTCCTCCACGACGAATCTGCTGGATCTGGATGAGAAACTGCCGCGAGTGTCCAGAGATGTGCCCAAACCGGCACTGCTCTCGCCGCCCAAGCCACCCGTTTTCAACGTGGGAAGTTCGGTTAGTGAACATGGATTTTGTTATCCGTGGAAAGTGTGGAGGCAATTGTTGTTGTGGAGGGTCGGTCGCTCCGTTTGGTAGTCGACGACCGTCATGCAGTTTCATAACTGCAGGTGCTATAAGTACGGTACTGTTGCGAACTGAGTTGTCATCTCATTTGCGTTTTTTTTCAGAAGTTATCCGCCCACCGTCACTCAAGAGTTCGTTTCTGAATTTGTGGGAAAATATTACTAATATCCTATTCTGTTGGCGTGGCTATTCCATTAACTTGCTCTCACCTTCCTTTTATTGTAACAGTGATTACAATCACTAGCGGATGAGAAGGGGTGGGAAAATTGAAATTTCCCTTTCTTTGGTGGTTTAGAAAAGTTTAAATGGTTCCTCAAGGTATAGGTAAAATGGTCTGAAATTAACATATTTTTCTCCTCTGACGACCTTCCCATCCTTCCCTGGAGGATTGGCTCGTCCGCCAGCGATTACAATTATGCAACCACAACAATTACTGGCAAAAATTATGCTACGAAACTCGAATCCAACAGTTAATCAGTTTGATCCTAAAATTCTGAATATTGATGCTGTTTGCTGTTTACAGAATAAACGTCAATCAATCAGTGACTGGAAGGATTCAATACTGAGTGGTCATGCGCTCGCCTGGAATACAGACTGGCTGCAGCAATACCACGAACACAAAAGTACGTTTATCGTAAGTTCGACATAGTGTTTACGAAGTAACGTTTTATTCTAATTAATATGAAGATTTGAGTGAGCTAGTTTCTGATCCAACTACTCTGACAATTCATAATTGAATCTGACAATGTCATAACTAAGGACATGACTATAACATTGGCATTGCAGTATCCAAACCGGCTCATCCCACTCTGCCGCCCATCGCAGCCGACATCAATAAGGTACTTAAAGCTCGACAAACGGTTGGTGATCTTCTCTTCATATATGGTTCCAATTGGTTACACGTATATTATGAGGGGATTCTGATTTTAACTGAGACCCAACATTGTTTTTGTTATTGATGATATGATCTTGTTGTTGTATATTGTATTGCTCCTTGAAGTGATACATACTCGCAGGTGCGCAACGTCGAATTCACGGACATCGAGCAGTACTCGGCCCACCACAAGCCACTCGTCATCGTTGAGCTGTTCGAATGTGTCAGTTTCTGACATATTTGACTGAATTATTTGTTTTCGACAGTTGAAAAGTGCTGGTAGTTTGTTTAGTAAAAAATCATTCAGAGGCTGACTGTCACTTATTCACCAAACCCAAGCTCTACGAATTCGCGAAGTGTTTTAAAGGTAGACACCCTGAAGTATCTCTCGGGTCTTAGAAATGTGACTGTAAAAAAATTCAATGGGTATATTAGAGTTCATATTATGGTATGAAATATTTCACGAATAAGTTTCTAAAAAATTTAAGATGGTGAACGCGTGGATGGAGTCGAACGTGTGGAAGGCTGGCTGGAAGACGGCCATGAATCTGTTTGTGCTGCAGACGTCGGAGAGTGTCGGCCGAAACGGCACCATCAGAGCGGCCGGTTCGTTCTGCATCCATAATAAATTTACAAAATTTTTTACTGTTGTTGTGTAATAACTTTTTGGTTATGTCGTTATGTCATGTTTCGTTCATAATTACTTTTTGAAAATGCCCTCATATATCCACGTTTATTTGATAAGGTTAATGGTACTTTTTTATTATTTGCGCGTGCCGATCTGGCGATCTTGATGAATGAACTATGCTGTTTTGTTATTAGTAGAAGTTCAAGAATACTTCGATGGTAAACCTTGATTTGAATAATTCGATTATATAACGGAACACTGATTGTCCAGGTATCATTCAAGCTGCCAACATCAGCAGCTCGTTTCTCACCGAAGACATGCTGATCCTACTTGAGCTCGGTCCCGCTCACAAACCTAGTCCATGCGTGGCACTCATCAAGGATGTTGAGGTTAAAAGACTGTCTGAATGGGAATAAAACTAGTATTCAGTCACTTTATTTTCCTAGAACTAGTGAGCTCACACCGACTTTATTTATTGAACGTCACAAATTTATCTCGTTAAATTAGATGAAATAGTTAGGGATTTGCAGACTTCCGACTTCGAAATGGATCGGCTAAATGAGCTGATGGTGGACATGAACGAGAAAGTGAAGGAGGAAATCGGGCCGTGGCTGCTCAAACAGAAGAAGGTGCTGGGAGTACAGGGTGATGGTTGGTTACTACATAATTACCCAGTGATCACATAGTCTATTCATAATTTGGCTGCTAAACTTTCGAAAAGATAATTAAACTGCTGGTAACGAAAAATTCTAAGCTGAACCCTATTTGGCGCCAAAAGAAATTCAAATTTGAACTGCGGTAAACATTATCCAACCAGCTGCAGCAGTAGACAAATGCGACAATCAATGACGAAGTTGTGTTGTGTTCAGACGTGCCCTACTCGCCACGCGATGAGGCGTCCGTAGATGATACAGAGAAGATGAAACTACTGATTGTGGAGATCTTGGTGCGACCGGGCGTGCCCATGAAGTCGCGATTGGCTTCTGCCAGGGTTGGTTTGTTGTTATGAACTCAATAGCTTTGTATGGAGTCCAGGTTTTTCTTCCTTTCTGTCGGAGCCCTGAATTCGAATGTAAATTTTTTCTGCACATGCTTACTGAAATGGCGACGGCCTGTTATTTCAGCCAATCTACTGCGTGGATGCGCTATCGTGGCCACTGCGCGTGTGTTCGGGTGTAATGGGACTGGCGATGAGTCCACTGATGGATGCCGTACTCAGACCGTCAACCAGCGTGTCCTCTGGCGTGTACCGTATTCGCGACAAGTCCGTGTTCGATAAGAATGCTGCCTTCAATTCCACCGCACGATTGGTTGGATTTGGGTGATATATTTTTGGGGAGAGATTTTTGGGATTTATGTACGTTCAAAATTGGCTTTATTGTTTTTTTAATAGAAAACATTTTTTGTTTACTTGTTTCTCGTTTTTTACTGCATCATTATAACTCTGCTTGAAGTTATATCCAACATTCGTTGCTCGTTTTCTGTACAAAAGCTGTTTTCTATACAAATTTTGATTATTCTATACGGTCTGGTATTTGTGAACTGCCATCGAGATTTTGTTCATAAAATAAAACTATATTTTCGGTTAAATGTATGGTTTTCAGCCATCGCTGACACCCGGGCAAGACAGTCTGGTTGTGCGTCTGGCCGATGACATCATTCACTGTGATGAACGTGCCCCAAAGTTTGCCATGTTAAAATCGAAAACTGAGCGTGCCATGGCCATTCTTACTGTGGCACTTATTGAAGAGCTAACGGCGGTTAGTGCCGGTATTTTGTTGTGTTATAATCAGTTATTCTATTATGATAATAAAAACATCATCTGGTAATTATAAATAATTATTTATAGGGCAAGAAGCAGATAGATCGAACGGAGATGGGCCCCATCATTCTGGCGGCTCCATCCGAACGTCTGGTTGACGTGGTGGTGTCGGTGCTGCTGGCACGCAATGACGAGGTGGTAAAGAGTCACGGTGACGACAATCTGGTGGTCGACAGTTGGTTTATTCCAAGTTTTTACGAGCAAACTTTATTTTAGTTTATATAGTATTACAAACTTTTATTTAACTGTGCCGTAAGTGCAAAATGAAATGGGAAACCGTTTCCAACGATAGCCAACGAAAACTCGCTATGGAGAAGCCAGTCCTTTTCACACCTGTCCCGCATGTGGGTTTTTAGCCACAGTCCGGGGGGGGGGGGAGATTGTGGACGTGAGAGCTTGTGGCTAAAAATTAACCGGACTGTGGCTAAAACGGACTGTGGCTAAACGGACTGTGGCTAAAAACAAATCGGACTGTGGCTAAAACGGACTGTGGCTAAACGGACTGTGCGCGTGAGGGTGCGGTAAGTGTTTATATGATATCAGACTGTGCGCGTGAGGGTGCGGTAAGTTTTTATATGATATCAGACTGTGCGCGTGAGGGTGCGGTAAAGTCAGGATCTAACTAGTAAATACGTGTATATTATAAATGTGTAGGCGTCTTATCAAATATATGTTCTATGTGTGATATAAATATGAGTGATTATTGGATTCATGAGGGTTTATTCATCATTGTGAGCAGAGCGACACAACTATAAACGAGTCAACCAGAGTACACGTTGGATTATCATCACGTAACCCGAAAGCATAGCACACCACACCCTCTCAGAAACTGACTGGCGCTCAAGTCAACTCCGGTTTTCTGAAACTTTTGGTAGTGTATGCACGCGTGGAAACGTGGCGAAGTCGTGTTTTGCTTAGTGCAATTGACACGTGTATTGAGCTTGAGATTGACGCGTGTGCCTTTCATGTTTGTTGAATGGATGCACATTAACAGTTCGGAACTCATCAATTTGACGAATAATTGAAGCGGATATTCAATTGGAAACCTTGAAACCCGTTCTGTTCGGGTACCCACTTCGTTCGGGTGCGTTTTGTTCGCAGAAAGGTTGATGCTCAGTTTTGTTCTGACATTCAAAATAAAAGTGTTTGTTTTGTTCATTCACTGGGAACTTTGTTCTGTTCATTGTTCCGTGAAACTTTGTTCTGTTCATCGTTTCACCGCTAATAAATCGATAAAGCACAAAACATCAAAACATCAAAATGCAGGTTAATCAGTATGGATATCGTCATGATCACTGTATTGTAATGCGTGAATGTCGTCATTTGTTGAGACATTTTATAAACAATGACATACAGACGGCACGTAGTTTATTCGATTCACTGACAGAAGTATGTAGTGTAACACCAGGTGCAGACGGTGTTGTTGTGCCGCACATAGATGGAGGGTACAGAGATCAGCAAAAGTTGGCCCTCATGTTCGATTATTTGTCTGATGTGTATGATGTTGTTGATGAACTTGAATGGGGCCGTGTTAATCAGGCCAAATACAAACTGACTGACCTTACCAAAGTCACGAGTTCGAGTTGTGAAACAGCCAAGACTGTTAATATAACACAAGATTCTACGCACAGTCAAGATATAGGTAATGTGGATATGGGTAATGTGTCGATGGGTAGTGGTAATGTTGAACCCACTCACGCTAATCCTATAGTGACTAGCACTCCATTCGCTGAGGAGGATGCTAAGTACATGCTGCAGAAGGTTAAGGATAAGTTTCCGAACCTGAGTGTTGTATGGGATGAAAATAATGTGAACACACAAACTGGAGCGTGTCACGACGGACAAGTCAGTCCACCACCTGGATTGGGTTACGGTAATGATGTACCACAGTCAGGTAGGCAAGGTGTATTTGTTACACCAATGGTACATGGTGCAGGTTACGGTAATGTGACATACGGTAATGTTTCACATGTGAGTGCACAAAATGAAGGCATCAACTTATTGATTGCACAGCAACGTCAGCAGCAGATGGACATGGCTCAGTTGCAGTTATTCTCGCAGGTTTATGATAAGCTGGATGGCAAGGATGGTGCCAAGTTCAAGACTTGGTCAGAAGGAGTCAAGAAACGTCTTCTGTTAACACATGCAGATGACCAGACTGCACTGACGCACATTAGGACCTGTTTGACAGGTAATGCTTTGCGCATGTACGAGTCCGCAGGTGACAACATCAGGTTGAGTTTGCCTGAAACCTGGAGGTTTTTGGAGAACAGGTTCAGTGACCAGCGTTGTGCTGCAGTTCGACAGAGTACGTTTTACTCGTGTGATCAGAGACCGAACGAGAGCGTACGACAGTACGTTAGTGAACTGGAATCGAGATGTTTCCTGAATAGAGAGAATGATGGTTTCGAAACGGTTATGATGCAGAGACTGAGTCAGGGTTTGTTATCGCCCAAGCATAAAGAGATGGCGATCGAGTCACTTCTCAAAGGGGGGGATAATCGCCTGAATGATCTGATTAAGAGTGTGGAGGTCAAGGAGAATGCAGCCAAGATACAAACAAGTTTGATGATGGGTACTGTAGGTCATGCGACGACGAAGCATGAAGCCTTTCATCCTGACGGAGTAAAATCTGTCAATGGAATTTCTAACAGCCGAATTCCCGACCGTCAGTACAGTCGTAGATGGTGTCGTAACTGCAATAACACCTCTCACTACACAAATAAGTGTTGGTATTCTGCCAAATGTATGAAGTACGGCTACGGTAATCAGGTTAAGCATAAGAAGACCGTGTATGGTAAACAACAACAGGCTAAACAGTTGTATGACAGGGATAAGTTTCGTAAATGTTACCACTGTGGTAACAAAGGGCACATTGCGATGAACTGCCCAGTGGGTAAAAAACAGGATAAGATTGAGGATAGCGAGAGTTATGACCAGGAGGATCAGGTTAATACGGTCATGAACAGCAAACAGACGGTTGATAAAATCCCGTCAAACCGCGGTTATGTGAAGCATCATCCGAATGAGTTTCGTGATGACAGGATACAGACTGATAGGGTTAGGCATGAGGTCAAGACGGTAAGTGCACCGTACATTCGAGTGAATGGTGTTATGGTCAAACACAACGATTACTCCATGGATAGCGGAGCTAACACGAATTTGATTTCGTCTGAGTTTGCCAAGTCACTAGGTGTGAAAGCGTACAAATGTAACGATCAGATATCGACATTCAACGGATCGAAGATTTTGAGTAACTTGGCGTGTACGGTAAGTGTGTCGATTAAGGATGGTCGTGATGTTATTGAATGTAACATTGTGGATGACATGAAGTATCAGTTGTTGATTGGATTTGAAACCATGGAACGTTTGGGCATCTACATGTTGGGACCAAACGGTGTGCGTTACGTGGGCAACACCATGAATCAGGATCGAGTATCCGAGGTTATGTGCGCCACTAGAAAGAAGGCATGTAAAGCCAGTGTTTCATCCATGTATGAATTCTATAAATCTAAATCGGGATTGTAAACATGAGTCTTTGAAGAATTATATGGAATACAGACTAAAATTTGTTTAAATGGAGGAGGAATTAAGGCGACAACAACATCGTGTAATGTTTTAGTGCATGAATGTTAACAATACAAATGACTTTGTGTCTAAATTTTGTATACTCCTCTATACGTTGGGTTTTAATCAGTGTTAAATAATCCAGCTTAGTTCTACTTTGAGATCAGAGAGTGAGATTTATGAGAACAACTTAATCCTTCTTTTATGCAGATATTTATGCTCAAGCGCAGGTATGAATTGGAGAACATGGCAACCAGTTTATGTGATGCAATGGATATGTCAAGAATATGGTTCTATGGTCTATATGAACCTGAATTTGAATATTTAATGACGATTATATCTTATTTGTTGACAATTCCCATCTTATTTTTATTATTGTTGGGGAAGAGTCAGGATCTAACTAGTAAATACGTGTATATTATAAATGTGTAGGCGTCTTATCAAGTATATGTTCTATGTGTGATATAAATATGAGTGATTATTGGATTCATGAGGGTTTATTCATCATTGTGAGCAGAGCGACACAACTATAAACGAGTCAACCAGAGTACACGTTGGATTATCATCACGTAACCCGAAAGCATAGCACACCACACCCTCTCAGAAACTGACTGTAAGTTTTTATATGATATCGGACTGTGCGCGTGAGGGTGCGGTAAGTGTTTATATGATATTGGGCTGTGCGCGTGAGGGTGCGGTAAGTGTTTATACAACATCGGACTGTGCGCGTGAGGTTGCGGGAACTGTTTATATGATTTCGGACTGTGCGCGTGAGGGTGCGGTAAGTGTTTATACAACATCGGACTGTGCGCGTGAGGTGCGCACGCGCACAGTCCGATATCATATAAACACTTACCGCACCCTCACGCGCACAGTCCGATGTTATATAAACACTTACCGCACCCTCACGCGCACAGTCCGATGTTGTATAAACACTTACCGCACCCTCACGCGCACAGTCCGATGTTGTATAAACACTTACCGAACTCTCACGCGCACAGTCCGATTTCTTTTTAGCCACAGTCCGTTTAGCCACAGTCCGTTTTAGCCACAGTCCGATTTCTTTTTAGCCACAGTCCGTTTTAGCCACAGTCCGTTTAGCCACAGTCCGTTTTAGCCACAATCTCCCCCCCCGGACTGTGGCTAAAAACCCACATGCGGGACAGGTGTGGTCCTTTTTGGGTTCACTAGGGTAAACCCGTTGCTACGCAACTGTTTAATTAATTGTACATACCTCAACTATTGTACTCAAACTCAGACAAAACCCATCGACTCATTCATTAGCTTATCTTTAGCCCATTTACAGGAAACGATCATATGCACGGTGGTGTGATAATTAATCCTTGTTTTTTTCTTGCGTAACAATATATTTTTCTTATACAATTGAAATTACCCACCCGTTGAAATTAGTTTATTTCATCCATTACTTTAATCTATTTTAGCTTAACGGCGTGGAGGTTTACACACACTTTCCATATTATAACCCGTCGTTTGATTTTATACGTACATACATACATACGGTAATTTATAACTTAACTGAAATTTCAATACAAAAAATTTAGGTGCTGATAATCGACTTCGGCATTTCTGAATGTGATAAAGTATGAACATTTCAAGGAAATCGTTCATAAAACATCTGACCCCGTGGGGCACAATAATTACCGTCAATCTTTGTTAAGATCATTGATAATTCCAGTTCGCTAAATGGGAGTATCTCTGCGGGGATGTCTATGACCGTTTCTCCTGAAATTTTATGAGAGTAGGTGCTGATACTTTCCTGACTGAGGTACACACATACATCGAAGAGGAGGCACCATGTTATGTTTATTTCAGGGATTGGTGTTAATCGATAGGGAGGGTGGCGATGATTTTCTTTATTCAACCTTCGAATCTTCAAATTCAAAGAGCATGAAATGAAAACGTTTTTCATAAAGTTCACTCGAAAGTTTTGTGGTCCGTAAGTTTAGCCATTTGATGAGGGTGCTGATGATTGCAACCTTTGTTGAGAAGAAATAATCAGTGAATGAAATAAAAAAATTGAGGATCGCAATTATAATGACCTTACCGAATTATCATGGCCTTAGCCTCGGTTGAGGTACATACATTCTAGTCAGGTTGAAAGGTAGGCGATGATTTATTCCATTGTTTTTATGAAGTAATAAAAAGTGT
>CAXIWR010000598.1:0-16094 GCA_964036265.1 Daptonema setosum | reverse complement strand
CCCGTATCTTTCCTATGTGCATCTTATGTTATCTAGACAACTTTGAAAAAAAAATTTAAAGCGCGCCTAGATACAGTAGTTTCCACGCGCAAAAAAATTAATCACACATTTTGGGTAACAAGGAACCCTGGATAGTGAAAGAAAAAAAAGTTTGTATTTGTAATAAACCCGCTGCAATATGATTGAAATCAGACCTGAGTAGTATCAAATATGGCAGTTAACAATACAAAAGTTCCGTACATATTCACATATGTACATACCTACATATGTACAATAATGCATGTCCATAATGGTAACGCATCTGAGCTCCGGAATTCCAATTGAATAATGGTATATATGAACAATCGAAAACATTAACTTTGTGTCATTATTAAGCAATTTGCCGGTCGATTACGATAAGTTTGTGTTATACGTAAGCAACAAGCACATTAAAAATATTATTGCTAGTCTTTATCGGAATTGTGTTACAATAAATACGAATTACCAAAACGCGATTTGTTGAGAATGTGTGTAAAACCAAAATTTTTGTCAGATTGTTACGCGTATCGATTTTTCGAAAAATTAAACGGGATTGAATTTTTTCTCGGTCTTGCTGTCAATGTTATCAATATACTTCAAGAATTTATTCTTCTCACCATGAGGTACACAATGTTTTAATGTACATAAATGTATGTATTTATTTGCTCATTACTCATTACATAAGATGCTTACATCGCATAACTAATTCTTATCCAGACTTTTGTTTTTTGCACACCTGCGTATGCAACTTGCTTAATATTAACACAAAGTTAATGTTATCGATTGTTCATATATACCATCATTCAATTGGAATTCCGGAGCTCAGATGCGTTACCATTATGGACATGCATTATTGTATATATGTATGTAGGTATGTACATATGTGAATATGTACGGAACTTTTGTATTGTTAACTGCCATATTTGATACTACTCAGGTCTGATTTCAATCAAATTGCAGCGGGTTAATTACAAATACAAACTTTTTTTCTTTCACTATCCAGGGTTCCTTGTTACCCAAAATGTCTGATTAATTTTTTTTGCGCGTGGAAACTACTGTATCTAGGCGCGCTTTAAAATTTTCTTCAAAGTTATATAGATAACGTAAAATGCACATAGGAAAGATACGGGACTGAAACGTTCTGTGTAGAAACAGGATTTGAAAGAAAAAATTACTGGTTCTAACAAGATACCCTGATCATACAAATTTTGTTTTACGTGAAAACTACTGACATGTTCATTCGTATCATGTTTATGTTCGTTATTGAACTCACTTATATTATGTTATGTTTTTCATTAAAATATGACGCTACATAACTGTCATGCTCTATCAATTACATATAACAAAAAGTATAAATCGTGGTGCGAACTTGAACAATGTTTTGCGTTATCACCGATCGTACATTTAGTAACACTTTCATATCAACGTCGAATGTCCGTTTTCTCCTCATTTATTGTTTTTCTTCCTCATCCGCTGGTAACATTCATTTATTCAAATGTCATGTGCAAGCTATGCTAAAAACATTCAAAATAAAAACAGAAACGACTCAGAAATAAAAATAAAGTCCCATAACTAAAGACACGTGAATCTTTGAATATACACAGGGTGGCTCAAAAAAACCGTGGCACTTTTGAACAGATATTGTGAAAGTTGTAGAGAAGCCTTGACAATGCGGTATAGCACATTCGATAGAGGACATTTAGACTTAAAAATGAAATCATATTATTACATAGGTTTAGAAGCTTACAGCGGCAGTGGCATAAACTTTTGTAAATGCGCGCCTATTCACACAAAACTTGACCGAGTGGCGTGCGCACGCGTGTGTGTGTGTGTGTTTCATGTGCTCTGTTTCGTTTACTACTTGCTTTGCTTTTTAGTTAAAAACGTTGATTTGTTGTTTAAACTATGTAGAATTGTTGATTTAAACAGTCAACCGGCTTCATTTCATAAAATATTTGATAACCGAAGGATTTTTAACGAGCTCATGTCGTGGCCCCAGCTTGGTGTAGTCACTATCGTCTAACTTACTTTTTTCGCGTGATGAGCAAAAATATAATAACGTTGTTTTAATTTCATCTGTTTAAAATATCCATAGTTATGTTTTCTACTGTTTATGCAGTAATGTTAGCAATCAATCATGTTTTGAAACACAAAAAGCACTATTTATTGCCGAATTCGGCGTATTTTCTGGAAATCGCCTTGTAACAGCAAATAAAAGCTGAACTAAACTTCAGTAACATATCATTTTCAAGTCAAAGTGTCCTCTATCGAATGCGCTATACCGCAGTGTCATAGCTTCCCTACAACTTTCGCAATATCTGTTCAAACGTGCCATGGTTTTTTTGAGCCACCCTGTATGTTTGGCGTAAAGCAAAATTTTCATCTAATATTATATAAATTCGAATGTAAAAAACACTTAATCAATCAACTGAAGTTGTAACAACATTTAATTGTTTTACCAGAAGTTGGTCTTGTTGCATAAAGCAGTTATATAACACTTCCGTTCTAATTTGTGAGTAAAACTCGATCATTTTTCTGCAAAAGTCGTTTTTGTCCAATTTACCCGATTTTCATGCATTTTCCCCATAGTTACCCGGTTTACCCTTCATAAACGAATGAATAGAGTGAGTTAAAATAAATTAACGATGTTATATTTATCGAGGGTGTAAAATATCGAGTACAAATGTTTCATAGCTAATGGCTAAAGTTGAGTAAAAACAGAAAAACACCGAAATTTCATGATTTTTTTCAAAAAATTGCCCGTAGCTCGAAAAAATGGGGCTATGTGGGGGGGGGGGGGGGTATCACACGATTTTTTTTGAAGGTCTACTATGTGGGCATCATCCCTCATACTCGGTTTGTCTGGATAAATCTTGCAACAATTTTTATTTTGACATTTATGTATGCAATTTGACGATTTTTTCTAAAAAGTTAATTTTCAAAAATTTCCAGGGTTTATTTCTATATCGAATATTTTGTCAAATGCCGTCAAATAGGGCTCAAAAACACGCGGAAATAAGTCTGGTTTCATAATATGTAATCCATTTGGTGATTGGAAGCTTCTATCGCTGACGGCCGCCTGTCAAAGTGTCCGGATCGCATGGTGACGGATGCCCCTCCAGCCGAAATCGAAAATTCCGGATATTTCCGGTTTTGGCAATTTTGAACCGAACGGTCATAGGGTAATGTTACACTACTCTGGTAGGTTCCAAAACGCTATGTAACTCGATTTTGATAAGAGGGGCCAAAACCTGTAGGTTTTCTCAGGCAAGGCGTTTTAAATAGCCAAAAAGGGGAAATTTTACTTGTCCCCTCTCTTTGTCAGCTAGGGACCCCCAATCTTCTTATATCACCTAATCAGCCGCTTAGCACCATCGTCTGGTGCCAGATAAAAGGCAAGCGCCTTTCACCCCCTCTTCTCATAGAAGCCAATCAGGAGCCAAATTTCGATGGCTTTCAGGGTCGAAAGGATGGTGGCGAACCCGATTAAAGGGTCATTAAGGTGCTATTATCGACTTGTTGCGCGAATCAGGGTGTACTGAGTTAATGATTGCCTTATGAAGGAGGGCAAGTGAAGAAGGGGAACCAGAAGCGGACGAGAAGGGGAGGGAAAATTGAAATCCTCCCCTCTTTGGTGTTTTCAAAAAGTAGAATTTGTTCTCTGAATGTGTAGGTAAAATGGCCAAATCTCAGCCAATTCGCCCCTCATTTGGAGAGATTATCCCTTTTTTGGAGATCTGGCTCGTCCGCCAATGACGGGAACGAACTCGGTTCAAAGGATGGTGCGGTAATGATGTTCGGATCTCTTACCAACTCATGACATAAACCAAACAAGTATTAAAACCATTGTCCATAAGGCGCACTTGCGGACGAACCAATCCTCCAAAGGGAGGGGAATTTCTTCAAAGAGGGGGAATTTGCAAAACTTAGGTCATTGTACCTACACCTTAACGAACAAACGTTCTTTTTTAAAACCGCCAAAGAGGGGGGAATTCCATTTTTCCCTCCCCTTCTCGTCCGCTAGTGATAAGGCGCTATTATCTACTTTGGGCGAGTCCTATCCCCATGAACGACTATCGAACGAGGCAAACGTGCAAACAGGAATTTCTCCAAAGGGAAAGAATTGACGGAAATAGAGATTTTTATCTACACCTCGAGGAGCGCACTTTACTTTGAAACTGCCAAAGAGGAGGGAATTTCTGTTTTCCCTCCCCTTGTACTATGAACCACCGATTCATGGAAACCTGATCAGAGTTTATGATTGCCTTATGATAAACTAGGTTCAAAGGATGGCACTGTTCATGAAGTTAGGGTTTTTGACGGCCATCATGACACTATCTAAACGAGTAAAAAAATCACAGTTTCTTTTATCCTGTTACACTTACATATTTTCTTTTTTTATATACTGTATTAAAGTATTTTGCATATTTTTGGTTTCTTTTATTTTGACTAGTACGTCGAACTCATCCCCTTGAATTCACAGGGGAAAGATTCCCTTGAGAGAACAGGGTGTGAAATGTGTTCCGTGAGGATTTACTGACTCGTTGAATGATGGGATGATTAGGCATGACTCTGACTGACTGACTGACTGATTGACTGACTTACTGACTGACTGTCACTCACTCACTCACTCACTCACTCACTCACTCACTCACTCACTCAGTCACTCACTCACTCACTCACTCACTCACTCACTCACTCACTCACTCACTCACTCACTCACTCACTCACTCACTCACTCACTCACTCACTCACTCACTCACTCACTCACTCACTCACTCACTCACTCACTCACTCATTCACTCACTCACTCACTCACTCACTCACTCACTCACTCACTCACTCACTCACTCACTCACTCACTCACTCACTCACTCACTCACTCACTCACTCACTCACTCACTCACTCACTCACTCACTCACTCAATGTCTCACGCACTCACTCACTAATTTTTTTTACCAATATCGAAGGCCTAAACTTCAATAGTTTGCAGTATCTTTCAATTAAAATGAATTAAAAAAGTTTTTAGTTCACAGTTTCCCATAAAACAGTGATCTCATGTTGTCGGTTTGTCCAAACCAGAGTATCCAACATAGAACTGTGAATCGTGATGAATTACATGGATTTACATGGAGCAGGACCACTAGCGGACGAGAATGGGAGGGAAAAGTGGAATTCCCCCCTCTTTGGCGTTTTCAAAAAGTAGAGTTTATTCCCTAAGGTGTAGGTAAAATGGCCTGAAAACTGCCGATTCCCCCCTCTTTGAGGAAATTTCCCTCCCTTTCGAGGAGTAGCTCGTCCGCCAGTGAGCAGGACACTCATCGTTTCGTTTGTCTTTGGGTGATCGAATCTTTGAAAAATCGGTTACATTGTCGTAGACCTCGACCATGTAATTTTAATGTAGGCTACTTGTTTTGTTGTTGAAAAATTTATTCGGCGCCATTTCAAATAAAGCCCGTATGTTAATACTGCTAGCTAAAGTATTGCCCAAAACGTCTGATAATGAAACATCACTAGTCTTAACTCAACTCGGTTGACACCATAGTTCAACAATCAACACACTATAGCATGGGGCGATGATGACTGATGTGCGTGTTAACACTGATTATCTGATGTTTCATTATCAGAAGTTTTGGGCAATACTTTTGCTTGCAGAAACAACGGAGGACTTTTGAAAAAAGCTGTGTTTCAAATGTCATTCGAACAACATTGCGTGTTATGCATTGTATACAGTATGTGCGTAGCGGGTCCACAAAAATAAATTTAGGATAACAAGATACCTTATACAAGCTATAAATGTGCATGTATATGTCGTAGGCGTGCGTGCGACACGGCGTGCGTGCGACAATGTCCCGAATTTGCCAAGGCTTGCGTGTGACAGCAGTACAGGGTATATGTTTATTGCGTGTTGTTAGGCAAGCGTGTTTTTGTATGCCATAATAAAATATCACCGTAATCACTAAATTTCTATCTGTTCCGACGTTTTCATTTTCTTCTTAGGGGTTTCTTCAATGACTGTTCTGTTCGCACAAGCCTCGCGTCCTTTTTTACCAACTTTGCATCGCAATGAAACGTTACCATGTGAATCAACTTCTGTGATTACTGCAGGGAACATGGTATTGCAGGTCCCACTACGATCAACCGTTGGCAGACTGTATCTTGTATTCTTGTCATCTTCACTTTTTGACTATCTTGTGTGCTTTGTGTGTCAGAGGTCACCGAGTCAGTATCAGTAGTTACGGGTAGATTTTCCATGTTGAAGTAGTGTTACGTAGTTGTTTTCGTTGTTTTGATGTTTAAGGGGGTGCTGAAGATTGAATTAGTGAAGGTCAGTGGTCAGTGTGTTAGGGTCAGTGAACGGTTGAGGAAGATCAGTGATCAATTTATATGCTTGCCTAACAACACGCAATAAACATATACCCTGTACTGCTGTCACACGCAAGCCTTGGCAAATTCGGGACATTGTCGCACGCACGCCGTGTCGCACGCACGCCTACGACATATACATCCACATCAGCATGATACGCGATGAGCGGAAACATTCCATATGGTCCTGATTACTATATTCATCCATGAAACGCTACATAGAAATCGTAATATTGGGTTCCAGTCAGGTGCATTGTGAAATGGGAATCCGATTGTGGTTGTGGCTCATCATAATCCTGGATGGTGTAACATGCTGTTGTAGCATAATACTTCTGGCGAATTTGACTCTGTGAAACGACTCCGTTATGATTTTTTTGTTCGGCGATAAAGTTCTAGTAAAAGTTGGCAGTTTATTAGTGTTCATAAGGTCCTTCATTATGCGAAATAAATAGAAATTTCTTCCAGTCATAAAGCTGCTTTTTTGCCTGTGAAAATCTTACTCTAAAATTTGCAAAATCCAGATCAGATAAAAGTAAAATTTTTTAACACAATGTTTATCCCTTTATTTATCATTTTTCCCAGGTTAAAATCTGGGTAATACTGAATTACCTTTATTTTCAAATTAAATTTCCAAACTCCAACCAAAGTGGTGGCCCTACATTTCACCAATTTCGTTGAAAACGGGATGGGGAGGGCCAGCTCCATTCAATAACGCTCACACACGTGTTCCAATGTAATAATACAATTAATAATTTACCGTGTGTTGTTGGTCCGACTTCTACCACTACTGTGAAGGTTCCGTTCATAATGTGCCTTAACTTTAGAGTTATACTTATACTTTAAGTTGTCGTTTTGAACTTTGACAAAAGTATGGGTGAAATTCGTGTCCGAATTTATTTATACCCCCTCCATACTAACTTTTTTCGTAATTAGTTTTTCTTGATAACACGCATAAACATAGATGTAAATAGTGTAATAAGATTGTATAATAACATAAAAAACCTAAAAATCTAAAATCAGAAGGCAAACAACACGCGCGATCACGCGTGAAATCGGCTAATTTTGGCCTATTTTTTGTCGGTCAGGAATCTTATTTTAGTCGGTAAAAATTGGGTTTATGAAGCTCAAATAACGTTTATTTGGCTAAAACTATCATTTGTAATCGGAAAAACTGAATTCAACATGCTTTTCTAATTTTCGAAATTCGAAATTCTAAAAAAGCCACGTTTTCCGTCGCTTTTTGCGTGCATCGACTTCTTGCGTTGCATACATACTTTTGAAAAACGAAAAGTGCCGGTGAGAAAAGGTTCTTTAAATAGTACTTTTTCAGTAAACAATAATATAACTGTTCTTTAAATAGTACTTTTTCAGTAAACAATAATATAACTGTTCTTTAAATAGTACTTTTTCAGTAAACAATAATATAACTGTTCTTCCCTATGATTCTTGCGTTTACAGACCCTTTCGGTTCTTGAGAAGAGGATGATGCTGTATCATTTGAGACTGGTGAGGTGAGTTGAGTTTAGATGCTTGACCAGTCTTCGCATTTTATCATATAACCATATGAGCTAATGTTTCACAGTCAAGAAAAGCTGTAGAAGATTGTGCTGTACAAAAATTCCGAAATTATCTTCATGTCCAAACGCTCCATCAATGCTTGTACAATAGCCCATGCCAATACGCCCAAATATTTCTCAACAATTAGACAGGTACATGATGACCACGACCCTCAGCGTTTCCTGAAACAAGGCGTTCAATTGAAAGGTGGCATGTGTAACCCCCTTTCTCCCTTTCCCCCTTTCATACCCCCTGTCTCCCCCGATTACGGATAGTAGCAATTTTAATATTCAATTCCTGACCCCCCCCCCCCTTTGGACGACTATTGGGTGCAAAATTTTAATTGCTGCCACCCCTGCACTGGCGGACGAGAAGTAGAGGGAAAAGTGGATTTCCCCCTCTTTGGCGGTTTCTGAAAGTACAGTTTGTTCTTCAAGGTGTAGGTAAAAAGGCCTGATTTCTGTCAATTCCTCCTCTTTCGGAACCTTAAACTCTCTTGATAGTTTTGGCTCGTCTCTGATAAGGGGGGCAATTACAGCTTGGGGGAGGGGGGGGGGGGTCGATGTCATGAGGGGGTCTAAATGCTTTGAACCGGAATTTATGGTATCAATATTCATTTGCGGGGTTAGATTAGCGGTATAATGGTTTGGCATGTGGCTTCTTAATGCAGATTGAATTCGTGGTATGTAACTAGTTTAGATGTTCGGCTTAGACTTAGGCTTACTCATGAAGTTGAACACGCATTCATTTGATTCTTTGAAAATATAATGTGATTCATACTAATCTGCTAACTTAAAAGAGAGAAAGTTTAACCTGACCCCATTACTGCTCGAAGGACTGACCTAAGTTCGGCTAGTTCAACACGATCTACAGCTAATATACTAAGTCACATGTGATGATAAATTTATCCAAGTTGTAAAGAAAATGAAACCCCTAACCTTTTCCCCTTCCCTATTGCTCGACGTACTGATATAAATTCGGCTAATTCCAAACGTGCTACTACATACGTATTCTATAACACCCCAACGTCCGATTGCATATACGCGCGAATTTTCGCACCCGCTGATTCGAATACTTCATGTTTCCACATTTCCGTTTCATCCATGTGTTTTCACTATCGGATGAGAAGGGGTGGGAAATGTGGAATTCCTCCCTCTTTGGTAGTTTCAAAAAGTAGAATTTATCCCTTAAGGTGTAGGTAAAATGACCTCAAAACTGCTCATTACCCCTCTTTGAGGAAATTAACTCGCTTTGGAGAATTAGCTCGTCCGCTAGTGATTATATTTATACATGGGTTGAACATAAGAGATTTTCACATGCGTTTCGTGCGGAATTCTGACTTTTATTATATTCTACTTTGCGATTTATTTATGTACATAGATTTCGGGTGTTTGTGTGTGTTTGTTTATTTAAAAGCTCCTGAAGTGAGACATTCGGTAGTTGAAATTGCGCAGCGAACTAGTTTTCAAAATTACGGATTTTTTTCAATATCAATTTTTTTGGTTTTCAAAATTATATGATTTATGCGGTTTTCGATATTCTGTTTTCGGGTTTGTGTTTGTTTTGGTTTTGTTCATTCGATTCATTTACTGAAAGCCTTGTTACTGAATTATGTTAAAAATATTATTATGTTTTTTCATGTCGCAGATTTGATTTAATGATTTCAAACTGACTCTCAAGAAACCACAGATAGGCTATATTAAGCCTTTTTTATTTTAACTATCAATTTCCCATTCCCATTCATCATTCTATCCAACCTAGCCATTATCCTGTGGACTAGCGGACGAGTAAGAAAGGGAAAACAGAATTTCCCTTATATATAGTTTTCAAAAAGTGGATTTTCTTCCTTAAGATGTAGGTAAAACGGTTTAATTTCCGCTAATTCCCTCTCTTTGGGGGTTTCCCCTGCCTTCGGATGGTCGGCTCCCAGTGATCCTGTCAAACGTTTTCCCATCTCTCCGACGACAATAAAGAGCAATTTATCATCACCGTCATTATGTTTTTGTATCCCTGGACGATAAATCTTGGACAAAAATAGAAATCTTTAGTGTTCGTTGCGCTCTACTTCTTGTATTATTTTCTTTCTTTCATCCTGTTTTGTGAAAACCAAAAAAAAAATCTTTCCGGGCTTCTGTAAAAAAATGTGAAACGAGAAGTCATGAACAGCTAAGATAATCAGTCCATGTTGGTGAAAGGCTTTTAGTTAAATACTGAACAAATTTCTATAGTTTAGGCCAATAGAAAGAATATTCTGGGGAAAAATTATATGAGTATTTCATTCTTTGGAAAACGATTCAAGAGTATCTTAATCCTACTTAGAGGGCAAGAAACAGGTACATACTTTACTCTTTAATCTCAAAGTTAAGTCTTGTACAAAAAACAACACACTTTTATTTATATTCACCCAGGTCGGCCTCATTTACATACCAAAGTATATATCTTGCATCAAACTCTTATCCCATGAAACTCTGTTCCGCTGTGCCAAACATCATTGCTAACATATATGTCTGAAATGACCACTTTTCAATTTTCACAACTGCCTAGTCACTGGCATCAGAATCGAACTTCACTCAGCTCGTTGTCCCACGAACACGCTTATCCATTACGCCATCTCGCCGTACCAAAATTGAATCCTCAAACGACCACCATTTCTATACTATTGTACGACGATTACTGCCCATTTCAACGCCTTTCCCAGTAATCCAATCCCTCATCAGTAGCCGAGAATTGAACTCGCACCCCTCCGACCATTGAAACGCGAACACTCTAACCAGCTGCGCTACTGAATGGTTCCATGCACGCTCGTCAATGTGTAATTTATTACTTATCACGTCCGCATCTATTGGGTGGTTATGGGTAGAGTGGAGGGGGGATGACGGGAGTGCCGGCATCAAATTTTGAAAAGTTTCACCAAATTGGAATGAATTCAAATATTTTCAAAAAGTTCACTATTCAAAATTAATTATTTGATTTTCAAAACTTCTTCAAAGATTCACATTTTGGCTTATTATGGATGAAGCATGATTGTGGCGGGTGACGCTTCCTTGGGAGCCTGACTTTCGGAAGAATTACAAGACCGGTGGGGCGGGGGAGAGGTGGCACCTTACAAACCATTCGACCCTGCTAGCGGTTTCACAAGCTGAATTCCGTAATTTTCCCGACAATTTACTTGATTTACTTACTCATAAGTCAGAAACTTCGATTTTCCCGTGAAAACCCACGGTATCTTGTCGTCTGGTAGTGACGAAAGAAGCTTGGGGTACCTCGTATACCATTCGACCCGTAGATGTGCCCAGACCCCCCCCCCCCCCCCCCCCACTGCCAGCCATCATGGGGGTTACCCCCAGACACTGACGGACGAGCCAATCCACCAAAGGCATGGGGAATTTCGTCAAAGAGGGAAGAACCGGCAGTTTCCAGGTCATTTTACCTCCACCTTAGAGAACAAACTGTACTTTTTGAAATTGCCAAAGAGGTGAGAATTCCACTCCTCACCCACACTGCCAGCCGTCATGGGGGTTACCCCCAGATCTCCTTATATAAGACCGTACGATTCAACGACGTAATTGAATGTCGGGCGCCCCCGAACGGCACATAAATGGAATACGAGTTGTGGGAGTGTGGGGGGAGGGAACTGGCGGATGAGGGAGTAACGAAGAAATTATATTCCCCTCTTTGGCGGTTCTAAAAAGTTGAATTTGTTCATTAAGATGTAGATAAATTAGCCTCAAAACAGACAAAATCCCTCTTCTTTGATGAAAATTCCCCTTCCTTTGGAGGATTGGGTTCGTCCGCCAGTGGGTTCCAAGACCATGGCGCCCAACTACTGCCCCCCCCCCCACCCCCAACCCCTTAGTTGACGGAAAGCAGAGGGAAAACTGCGATTCCCCTCAGTTGGTAGTTTCGAAACGTGTAGTTTTATTCATTATCTTGTAGGGACGAAAGTATGCAAGCTGCGAAAAAAACTTTTTTCATACCCTTCGCGAGGGATTTCCTCCTGACGCGGAATGTGGGGTACGCTGCATACATTGACCGTCTTAGTGCGTGTAGGCGAGTACTCAGAGTTGGTCGTATATGTATAAATTCGAAATTCGAATGGTACGCCGGCATATATGTATGTATGTATATGTAGCCGAACACCTCCGCTCGAGCTCCATTAGGAACGAAGTTGTGAAAGTTTATCCAATTGGTTCACGTAGAAAGGAAAGTCGGTCAGTCAGTCAGTCAGTCAGTCGGTCAGTCAGTCAGTCAGTCAGTCAGTCGGTCAGTCAGTCAGTCGGTCAGTCAGTCAGTCAGTCAGTCAGTCCGTCAGTCAGTCAGTCAGTCAGTCAGTCAGTCAGTCAGTCAGTCAGTACACACTAAATTTTGCGCTAACTAAGTTGCGAGCATATGTACGCTGTAGTTGTGGTGGGTCAGCAGTAGAGTAGTAGAAACAGGACAGGGTCAAGAAGAATGTTTCTGACATGCACTAAACAATGTCGTGGTATAATACTGTACTACTTATGTACTTGAGTAGAAATGAAAGTCGGTCAGACAGTCAGTCAGTAGGACAATAAGTAAGTTAAGCTGTGAGTCAGTCAGTCAGTCAGTCAGTCAGTCAGTCAGTCAGTCAGTCAGTCAGTCAGTCAGTCAGTCAGTCAGTCAGTCAGTCAGTCAGTCAGTCAGTCAGTCAGTCAGTCAGTCAGTCAGTCAGTCAGTAAGTCAGTAAGTTATGTAGTCAGTCAGTCAGTCAGTCAGTACATACAGCGTTACTTCAAAGCCAATTATTTTGAAACTACAGGTCATATAGCTTTTTGCATTTCGTTAGGAGACTGAATTTAAATGCTCGTGTTAAAAAATAGTTACTGTATCTGCTTTAGTTATTGAATACTTGATTTCACCTCGCACTCGCCGAATGCTTCTGTATTGAAGCTGTTTGAATGGCAACGGTCTTTGAAGTTCGAATTAAGCCATGATCGAACTCTTTAGATCATTTTAGAACAATCATTTTTTTCGAAGATACTCCAGTTGAAATTGAAACTTGAATTTTGAATTTTGGGTTTTTGATTTGAGTTTCCCAGTTACATCCAGCTCTCCATTCCGCACTCGTTGAATGCCTCCGTGTGGAAGCTGTTTGAATGGAAACGGTCTTTAAAGTTCGAATTACTCCACGATCATTTGTACGAATCATTTGTACTATAGAATATGTATACAACGATTACGCTACTGTACATGTATTCTATTCACGTTTCGAATGAATGCTTATACGATCATATGAAAGACTTTCGCTCCCCAGCTGGGTTGTAGTATACAGAAGTTGGCTATTTATGTACGATACAATGTACAAGCTTTAGTAAGTATGTACATGTAAAGTCTGATCTTGAATGGTTAGACAGGTGGTTTGAATAGAACCACTAGCGGACGAGAAGGCGAGGGAAAAGTGAAATTCCCCCCTCTTTGGTATGTTTGAATAGTGTAGTTTGCTTCCTAAAGTGTAAGTGTAAAATTACCTGAAAACTGCCAGTTCACTCCTGTTTGACGAAATTCTCATCCTTTGGGGTTTGTTTCGTCCGTCATTGAATAGTGCACGTTGGATTAAGCTTAATGAACTACACATTTGTATCTGATTGATATCATTGCCTATGTATGTTCATATGTATGTATGTATACATAGCATTTTCACATGTTTAGGAAACCAAATTTGAAAATGCGCCTCCTTTAACACCTTAGTATAATCTTTCCATACTCTTACACCATCTGAGTGGGTTTACATTCTAGAGCAGCCAAGAAAGTGGAAAATATCAAGTTGCTGGTGGGATTTGAACCCACGACCGCCAGTTTCGAACACAGACGTGCTAACCGCTGCGCTTCACAGATACTACATACTGTACGTTACGTTCATGTTTTATGTATGTCATTGTGACATTAGCATATGTATGTATTTGGCGCATTACATAAATTACATGACATGTCTGTGACTTTCGTCGTACATAGTACCATATATGTACATAAATACTGTATGTGAGCTCCAGTCAGTAAGAATCGACACGTCCAGGAAGAAAATCATTTTTCGTGAAACCACCTCCGATGCCAGTGAAAATGAGTTTCTATAGTAAATCGATGTCACTGATCACGATTCACATGGTCCCATGCTTCAAAACTCACTCAAAATAAAGATTATTGCGAATCAATAGCCTAGAGCGCACTCAATTTTTTTCCAAACGCATGCATTCGCTACAAAGGCTTGTGACAAGAAATTCCTCAGAGCTCGGTACTCCATATTTCATACAGCTAATTGTTAGAGTCTTACGATACTCGTATGAAATTTTCAAGGAAAATGAACGGACCAAATTTTTTTATTTACAGGTTTGACCGTTGCCGATTGAGCACTTTCTTCGCCTCTTTTTCGCGTTTTCCACACAGATTTTGTAGAAAAACATTTCGGTTCAGGTTTGAACGAAAATTCTGCGTGAGTTTTATCCGCAAGGTTCGTATGAACAAGTCTATAACAGAACTCGGAGCCCAAACTCTGTTAGAAATATTTTTGAGATCGGTTTCAAACGCGCGCCTGTGCAAATTAACCTGTACATGGCAAGTTGGAGAGGAGGGTTAGTGGCGGGCGAGAAAATCGTAGGGAATTTCGACGAAAACATGAAATAATGGTAGAAGATCATTCAATTTTGCCCTAGATAATAATTTCGATTCTTGAATACACTAAAAGTTCGAGATATTCAGTCATTCACACTTCTTCCCTTCCGCTAATTCGATTATACGCCAGACCAAATGTTTCAATTTCTGAGCCGTCAATCAATCCTACTAGAGCGACTGAAAAGGAATAAAATAGCGGAACGCCTCTTTTTTTCTGAGTTAAAACAACCAAACGGTTCTTCATTTCATACTTATTCATTTGTTTTATACTTGTTTTCACTTTAAAGTTTTATGTTTTTGTCAAATTTCTCTATGTTTGAGTCATTTTCTCGCCCGCCACTCGCCCGCCACTAACCCTCCTCTTCAACTTGCCATGTACAGGTTAATTTGCACAGGCGCGCGTTTGAAACCGATCTCAAAAATATTTCTAACAGAGTTTGGGCTCCGAGTTCTGTTAAAGACTTGTTCATACGAACCTTGCGGATAAAACTCACGCTGAATTTTTGTTCAAACCTGAACCGAAAAGTTTTTCTACAAAATCTGTGTGGAAGACGCAAAGAAGAGGCGAAAAAAGTGCTCAATCGGCAACGGTCAAACCTGTAAATAAAAAATTTGGTCCGTTCATTTTCCTTGAAAATTTCATACGAGTATCGTAAGACTCTAACAATTAGCTGTATGAAATATGGAGTACCGAGCTCTGAGGAATTTCTTGTCACAAGCCTTTGTAGCGAATGCATGCGTTTGGAAAAAAATTGAGTGCGCTCTAGGCTATTGATTCGCAATAATCTTTATTTTGAGTGAGTTTTGAAGCATGGGACTATGTGAATCGTGATCAGTGACATCGATTTACTATAGAAACTCATTTTTACTGGCATCGGAGGTGGTTTCACGAAAAATGATTTTCTTCCTGGACTTGTCGATTCTTACTGACTGGAGCTCATAAATACAGTACAGTATAGAGATAACAAACTTCAGTCACAAACTTCACTCAAAATAACAGTAGCTAATAGGAGCATCTATGTGCTATTTTAGCACAGGTTGTAAGTGCCCAATGCTTCGTGTATGTAATCCATGAATTTTTCACACTCCGACATTTACCATCAAACCTACCAAACCAACCGAGGTTCTTCTGTTTATACACCACTATAAACAACGACGTATGGGGAAAACAATGATATTCAACGAAATGACTGAAGGAGGGGATGGGGATTGTTATATTCATCGATTGCAGTGTTACATGTGTTTCAGCATTCCAATTACTTCTATGTTATTTACGTAAGTGGTGTCAATTTCGCAAATATCACTTTATAAACTGGGTTAAGATATGCCTATTTATATACCGGGTAAACGACCGTATGATCGTATGATATGCTGAGTTTGTACGGCGAAAACAGTACTAATTGAAAACAAACGAGAGCCGTACTTCTTTCATTTACCAAAAAATATGATTGCGGCACTTATTTCCTTTAGGGTTTATGCGCAACTGATCCATGTGGGTACTGTAATAGTAATAGTTATCCTAACT
>CAXIWR010000597.1:15000-20000 GCA_964036265.1 Daptonema setosum | reverse complement strand
AACTTTTTTCCCCATTCTTTCAGCACGTCTTATACAGTTTCTTCTCACTCAATCATATTAATAATTTAGTATGTTAGTTTCTTATATAAAAAAGAATTATTAGGTTAGTTTCATGAATACTGTTTTCGATATATTAATTGCAGCAGCCAGCCCATGGTTCGTGATTTGGTGTGAAAACATCCTACATTTCAATGCCGATTGAGTGATCGATAAAATTCATTACATAAGGTAATGAATTCATTATCTCATTGGCCTTTTTATGATATTCGTATTGTAATAAATGCAGCATTCATAAACATTCGGTTCAATTGGTTTATTGAAAGAAAAAAAAACAAATAAAAACACATCAGAAATGTTTGAAAACTTCTGATCACGGTTTTGAGCATCCAATCCTCTAAAGAGAGGGGAAATTTTTCAAAGAGGGGGAATTGACAGAAATGAAGCCATTTTATCTACAGGGTGTCCCACTAAAAAGTTTCAATGAGAATGTCCTTTAATTTTTGATAGGATTGACCAATTTGAGAAAATTTTGCGCCAGTTTGTAGACAATTTTTGACAAATTTTTTGACGCTTAAATTTTTTAAAAAGCTTCTTCAAAGAAATTTTCTGGCCGAAGTTCCCAAACCCCCTCTTTTTTGTACTTTTCTACCGTCGGCTTCGCAGGATATTCAGTTTTTTTTAATATGATTAACACCTCAACTAAAAAGAAAACAACTGGAAAAAGTCACTCCCACATAAATACAACAAAATAAAATCATTTACTATAAAAAATAAATAAATAGACTAATAGACACGAGGCCAACATGCAACTTTCTTCACAGTTCGAAATATCTTTCAAAAACATTAACTATTGGGCTATCAAGTGTTTTGCCAGATAAATCCTCGTTATCCGACAGTTTCTGGTGACTAATTCTAACGGCATAATGTTATGGAAAAGCTAGGCTTTGTATCTCAAATCGGTTGCGGAATCTTCTTAGTCAATGAGGAGACTCCACCTCCGCGCGGCGACCTCACGCCAAGCGGCTACAACGAACCGGCAAATGGATGCCAATTCCATAGAACTTCTAAGTGCTTCAAAAATGCTTCGATTTGACTATTTTTGGTTTGCTTGATTAAAAATCACATTGGTTTCCGTCAAAAATGAGCATTTTGAGTTCAAAATGCCGCTTTCATGCTATTAATGTTTCCCTTAGTGCAGAAAGTTCATGTTCCTGTACCTGGTCTTGTATATTTTATTCATCTAATCATCACTAGAAATTGTTTAATTTGTGTTTCCGATGTAATAGTACTTTTCAATTGTTTTTACTCTGTTAGAGGAGTTGATCGTAACGAAAAAACTGGATATCCTGCGAAGCCGACGGTAGAAAAGTACGAAAATGAGGGGGTTCGGGAATTTTGACCTTAAAATTTCTTTGAGAAAGCTTTTCAGAAACTTTAAGCGTCAAAAAAATTTGTCAAAAGTTGTCTACAAACTGGCGCAAAAATTTTTTAAATTGGTAAATTCTATCGAAAATTAAAGGACATTCTCATTGAAACTTTTAAGTGGGACACCCTGTACACATTAATAAACTATACTTTTTGAAACCGCCAAAGAGGGGGGAATTTCACTTTTCCCTCCCTTTCTCATCCACTAGTGGTTCTGAATACTATGGGTGAATTGATATCCGAAGCTTTTTCGGTGAGAACCATCACCTTCGGCTGAACTTAAAGCTGTGGCCTCTGATGAGTTGAGTTCAGATGCGTCGGCCAATCACCATCACTCTTAATTTTTGTTATCGATCAAGACGGTAACATAATTAAGCTGATAAGTTCCTTAGGATTATGAATTAGATATTGGTTCAACGCAAGCAATCTGTAAAACTTTAGGATCGAATATACCGAAGAAACCAAAGTAAACTATCTTTGAAACCGAATCCTTAAAGTTTAGGTAACAAAATTTGAGTCCCAGCATTTTAAATATGGATAAATCCTACCACAACAATCCTGAAAAGTCGCAAATATGTTTCGTGTTATTTGGTTTGATTCTTGACCGTACAGTACAAACTTGATTCGCGATTCATCGCATATCTTGTTTCCTGCCGTTTCACGATCAGACTATTTATGAGAATACAACTTGCCAGTCTCCCCAGGACTTGCTATACATGTCATTCTGTGTGAGTCTGTCATTTAAAATGTCAATCTATATCCTGACCGTTCGTTCGAGCTAAATTCTAGAAGTCCATTCAGGTCAGATTCGGCAAGAAAGACGATCTAGATTTGGTAAACGATAGCCAGTCACAATGTGTTGGGTGGATGATATGTATGTATGTACAGGGTGACCGACTTATTGTTGACAGATTTCACTGTGTTTTTTGTTGTTCGAATTAGAGACCCGTAGACCCGTCGAAAATGAATCGATCAAGCAAAGAATCAATCCAGTGATGGAACAAATCAACGATGAATCAATCAAACGATGGAGCTATTGAACTTCGAGACGATCAAGCAAATAATCGTTCATGCTATCGGATTTTTTTTTATTTCGTCGGCACGTATACTCAATACCAATATGAATATTCAATACCAATATGAATATTCAATACCAATATGAATATTCAATACCAATATGTATACTCAATATCAATATGCCCCAGCGCCAACATTAGCATTTAGTTTCAATGGCAATCTGTTTCCCGTACGACTAAAACCAACCAAACGAGGGAACTCTAACCTATAATCGGTAGCTTGGTCAGAGTTTCTTGTGATCAAAAATGATTTTTGGTGGTCTGGTTACATACAGGGTGGCTCAGAAAAAACGTGTCGCGTTTGAGCAGTTGTTGTGAAAGTTATACATGAGCTGTGAGATTGCGGTAAAAAGCATTCGATTCGCCATATTTTGGCCTACAAAATGATGTGCTACTGAAGTTTAATCTTTCAGTTTCTGATTTTTACACGTGATTATAAGAAAACACCGAGTTTCATATCAAAAAGTTCCTATTTTGTGGTAAAAGTGAATAAAAAATCAAAACTGTTGATGAAGTTTTGGTCCACATAAACATCACAGACGAGAGAATACAAGCAAATAATATTTTCTAAAAATATAACTAATTACGCAAAAAAGTTCGGTCGGTTTGGCCTCCTCCAGAAGCTTTAACAGCAGGCGTGGCGTGGCATGAACTGCCTAATGGCAAACTATAAAAGCGATTTTTTCTTTCAAAACAAATAAAAATGAATGAAGGTTTACAAACGAATTTTTTTAATATGAAAATTAAACAAAGCATAGAAACCGACAACCAAACGAACGAACAAAAAAACTCAATATTTGAACTTTTAAAGGTAAAATTCGATGTTTTTTTATTATCGCATGTAACAATTAGGAACCGAGAGATAAAACTTCAGTAGCACATTATTTTGTAGGCCGAAACATGCCTATTCGAATGCTTTTTACCTAAATCTCACAGCTCATGTATAACTTTCACAATAACTGCTCAAACGCGACACGTTTTTTTTTGAGCCACCCTGTATATGCAATGAGTTAGGTGCAACTTTTGAAAATGAATTATTTCTGAAAAATTTGAAAGCGCGCAAAACCAGTTTTGAATTCAAACTGCGTGCCAAAAAAGTATTTGATTTTTTTACAAGAAACATCGGATAACACATAGCAGCTTCTTTTTCATAAAATATAAATTGGTCAGGAAAAGAAATTGACTATAAAAATCGAATCGGTCAAATGCCAGCGAAAACATAATGAACTTCAAATGGGACACCCTGTACCCACAACCCCTGGCACATTGTGACTGCGCATTTCTTCATCGGCTCAGATCTTTTTCATCCCGAGATTCAGTCGGAATGTCAAGCATTCCAGGTCGAACAATGGGTAATTGGATTCGGACGATTATGTTGACGTGTACCAACTGCTTTATAAGGACGCAGGTTGGTTATGGTAGACATCAGTTCTACACCATGGATGTTCACAGCAGTTGACGACGAATTCGAGATGCCAGCGCAGTGCCAGATATTCCAACCCGTTTTAACATTTTTGATTTCGTGTTGTGTTGGCACTGGACAGATTAACAAGAGACGTTTGAGGGATAAACCATAGCTTTCAGGATTCATACAATACACATATCAACAAGATGAACTGCCAACTGGTGATTCTTTGCGTGGTGGTGGTCGTAGCTGTGGAGTTGGCCGTGTTGCAGGTTTGACAGACTGACTGACTGACTCACTGACTCACTGACTCACTCACTCACTCACTCACTCACTCACTCACTCACTCACTCACTCACTCACTCACTCACTCACTAACTCACTGACTGACCGATAGACTTATTTCTTGTCTGCTACAGAGCCGTCGAAACGCGAACTGGTTCGACGTGCTGCACTGAGACGTCAGGAAGGTCAGGGTCCGCAGGATATTGAGGTGGAGGTGAATTGGGAGAAACGTCAAGATGACGATGAAGCATGGAAGCAAGGTTATCAGAAACTCACGATTCTGATAGAAACTTCAGAAAACACACATTTTCATTCGCTCGATGTTTTTTCTATTCTTGCAGATCCCTGTTATACGGTTGTTGACGGACAGGCGGTGTTCAAATGCCCCGTTAGTTCATTGAGTGACTGAGTGAGTGACTATGACTGACTGACTGACTGACTGACTGACTGACTGACTGACTGACTGACTGGCTGGCTGACTGACTGACTGACTGACTGATTGACTGACTAACTGACTGACTGACTGACTGACTTACTGACTGACTGACAGTCTGACTGACTGACTGACTGACTGACTGACTACTTGACTAACTGACTGACTGACTGACTGACCGACTGCCTGCCTGACTGACTGACTGACTGACCGACTGCCTGACTGACTGACTGACTGACTGACTGACTGACTGACTGACTGACTGACTAACTGACTGACTGACTGACTGACTGACTGACTGACTGACTGATTGACTGACTGGCTGACTGACTGACTGACTGACTGATTGACTGACTGACTGGCTGACTGACTGAGT
>CAXIWR010000597.1:0-7500 GCA_964036265.1 Daptonema setosum | reverse complement strand
AAAATAGCCTGAAAACAGAGAATTCCCCTCCCTTCGGAAGATTAGCTCGTCCGCCCGTGTGTCGAAATCTATCCAAGATTTTCTAGGATTTGATGATACATAGAATATCTGACTGTATATCCGATCCAGGGTGTGTTGTTAGCCAACCACTTTTTGGCGCGCAGTTTGAATTCAAATCAGTTTTGGCGCGCTTTCAAATTCTTGCGAAATAGAGTATTTTCACATTACATTAGGATAACCTACGAGCCCAATTCATCGCGAAAATAATTTTTTATAACAACAAACCATGTCCAGGCTATAGATTAGTGTAATCTAAATCAAAGTAGTTACATCAACACATAATTTTATTTCGCACGCGGAAAAGTGCTTAATAGTACGTATTCGCGAATAGCTTGGTCAGGGTATCCTGTTGTTGTTGTTGTTGTTGTTGTTGTTGTTGTTGTTGTTGTTGTTGTTGTTGTTGTTGAGGGTAGGTCGCTCGGCTAGTAGTCGGCGGCCGTCGCGCAGCTCCATAACTGCAGGTGCTATTGCGGATTACCCTGCGTTTGGTTAGTTATTGAGTTAACCTCTCACTTCCCTTCGTATAGGGTTCCTCTTAGCCTATATATCTAGGATCTTATACATTTCAAGGTGTCTTATTGAAACCTACCTTAGCTTCTATTGTAATTAATTTTCATAAAAGTTTGACATGAATTTTGCACCCGCCCCGTTCTTATGTTATGTAAATGACAAAAGAAAACGAAACGATTGGTGCAATATATCATTTTTATTCGTTTTCCATCGAAGGACAAATTATTTTCTTATCAGACTTGATAAACGGTCGGAAAGGTATCCAGCAAAAGTGTGGTTTCACGGATCACCAAAACTTATTTAACGCGAAAATCCTCGGTTTTCTCTGATTTTCACTGAAAACGAAACAATTAAACAATTAGTCTAGCAGAAAAGCACTAAAGTACGTATGTACACAACTGTGCGTCTGCAAACCCATCTTTCCGAACGACAGCCAAGTGTAAAATGCTCAACTTTCACTATACATCGAACACCAGTCGTTATAAGTTTGTTCACGTTTCAAGGTCATCAGCATATGATAAATACACCGTCAGACTTCACTGATTCGCTTGCAAAAGCACATTGGGCTTCATTGCTCGCAAAGATAGACATCATGTCTAAAGACGGGCTTGATATTCTGGATAGATATCAAGTCTGAAGAGTTGGCTGAACGTCGAAAACTCGGCGGACAGTCTCCGAAAAGCGGGTAAAGTTTCTTCTTCGGGGGCGCTTTGCTCGCGGACGCACGAGCGTCAAACGGTATCTGTACCTGTCCCAACTGAGGTATAGCATTAAATTGGGAAGGTCCGCACTGTCAAACACATACGAGTTTGGCATTACACTTGACCTTTTGTACATAATAAAGTTTAATTTTGTAGTTTTTTTCTGTTCTTATGATTTTGTTGGTTTTATTGGTGAAACATAACGTACAGTATGTGTTCCTTTCCGGGGACGCTTTGCTCGCATACAAACGAGAACTCCCGCTTCGCGGACGCACGTGCATTCAACGTGTATACCTGTCCCAACCGAGGTATAATATTATAATTGGGAAGGTCCGCACTGTCAAACGCACACGAGTTTGCCAATACACTTGACCTTTTGTGAATGGAAGCAAGGTTGTCAGAAACCCAAGATTTTTTATCAAAAAATCAGAAAATACACATATCCGTTTCATTCTCCGTTTTCATTTTGGAACCATTCTTCTTTTCTTGCAGATCCCTGTTATACGGTTGTTGACGGACAGGCGGTGTTCAAATGCCCCGTTAGTTCATTGACTGAGCAACTGACTGACTGACTAACTAACTGACTGACTGACTGACTGACTGACTAACTGACTGACTGACTGACTGACTGACTGACTAACTGACTGACTGACTAAATAACTGACTGACTGACTGACTGACTGACTGACTGACTGACTGACTGACTGACTGACTGACTGACTGACTGACTGACTGACTGACTGACTGACTGACTGACTGACTGACTGACTGACTGACTGACTGACTGACTGACTGACTGACTGACTGACGCATGATTACAAACCCCACAGATTTTTCGAATTTGGATTTTTTAGAGCAGCATTACTATTCCATGTAAAGTTTTACTGTCTGCGAACCCCCGATAACCTAACGTAAGGCTGGCTTGTCCGAGCGGAGCGAGGACAAGCGCGTTAGGCCCCGCAGGGGAGATTTCAATATTTGTTCCTGCACGTGTTGTAGCATAGGCACTATGTTATAGAGAGCATGCGAGCGTAGCGAGCCAGTTATAGTCAGGTCTGTGCAGCTTAGTTGCATCGGCTCAGTAGCACAGCGCAAGAGCGCTTGCCTAGCATGCGAGCGGCCCGGGTTCGTTTCCCAGATTTTTGATAAAAACTGTAAACTTTCGAAAAATCTGTGGGGTCTGTAAAATTGCTTGCCTGACTGACTGACTGACTGACTGACATATTAATGCAAATGCTGTATAGTTCATAGGCATGACTGATTTAATTAACATTTTCAATTTACGAATTGTTTTCCTCAGGATGTGACACCGCCACCTACCCCGTCGACTGAAGATGTAACGACCGTTGGATCTGGAGTTAACAAGCGTCGATTTTTTGCTACCACTACCACTCCCCCTCCCAAACCCACTACCACTGTCACTACCACTATCGTTAGTCTTCTATAGGATTCTCCTTCGAACGGGAGACTAAATTTGACAGGCCGCGTTTTTCCCTCACATTGAGAATCATTGAATCAATCAGTCAATCAATCAATCAATCAATCAACCAATCAATCTATCAATCAATCAATCAATCATATAATCTCTTAAACAACCAAGTAGGGTCAGGTGTTTTTTTTTTTAATAATAGGTGGGGAACTTTTTTCCCATTCTTTCAGCACGTCTTAACTACATTTTTTTTTCACTTAATAATAATAATAATTAGTAGGTTAACTTAAATAAAATAAGATTAGGTTAGTTTTATGAATACTGTTTTCGATATAATAATTGCAGCAGCCCGCCCATGGTTGACCTATCAGCTGGTACGTGTTTTTAGTGTGAAAACATTCTACATTTCAATGGCGATTGAGTGATCGATAAAATTCATTACATAAGGTAATGTATTCATTATTTCATTGGCCTTCATATTCGTATTGTAATAAATGCAGCATTCATAAACATTCGGTTCAATTGGTTTATTGAAAGAAAAAAAAACAGAAATAAAAACACATCAGAAATGTTCGAAAAATTCTAAACACGATTCTCAGTAATGGCGGACGACTATCCAATCCTCCAAAGGGAGGGGAAATTTTTCAAAGAGGGGGAATTGACAGAAATGAAGTCATTTTATCTGCACATCAAAGAACCAACTCTACTTTTTGAAACTGCCAAAGAGGGGGAAATTCCACTTTTCGCTCCCCTTCTCATCCATTCTGGGAACGCCATGGGTGAATTGATTGCTGAAGCTTTTTTGGTGCGAACCACATCACCTTCGGCTGAACATGAAAGAAAAATATGCGTGGCCTCTGATAAGTTGAGTTCAGGTGCGTCGGCCAATCATCATCACTTTTCATTTTTTAAACCACAAGAAGGGTGAACAAATTTCAGGGCGTATACATACATACGTTGCTGGACTTCCTACAATTCTAACCTGATAAGTTCCTTAGGATTATGAAATGGATATTGGGATAACGCAAGCAATCTGTGAAACATTAGGATTGAATATATGTACCGAAGAAACCAAAGTAAACTTCCTCTGAAACCGAATCCGGAAAGTTTAGGTAAAGAGCTTCTGGAGATTCAAGTGAAAAAATGACACGTTAACGCGTCCAACCCAATGTAACACCCACTGAACATGATGATTGCATGTTATAGCATACAGCTGTTGGGTTGAGTTGAGTCGGAGAGCCGACTATTGAGCCAGACATTTGATGCAGCTAACGATTCACAAGTTAGAGTAGTTAACACTACAACTTTTCACTTGGATCCCAGACAGCCCTTTAACAAAATTTGAGTCCCAGCATTTTGAATAAGGATAAATCTTACCACAACAACCCTGAAAAGTCCCTAATGTAATTTGGTTTGATTCTTGACTTAATGAAGTACAAACTTGATTCGCGATTCATCGCAAATCTTGTTTCCTGCCTTTTCACGATCAGACTATTTATAATATGAGAATATAATTTCATTGTCTCATACTTTTTCATGATTGGACTTGCCAGGACCGAACCATATTCGTTAATCCCCATGCCTTCAGGGCATTTTAGTTGCTTATGAGGGATGTACTATTGCTATAAAGACGCTTTCGGGAATCCAGTGAAATTTGACAGACAAAAATAGTCAGACCATGAACCATTAGGTTGAAAACTTATAAGGTGAAATAAACGCTAATTCTGTTTAAAAATTAATGTAAGCATAAGCCTACAAAGACAATATACCGATTCCAATTAATAAAAAAACATCAAAGCCCTTAAAAACACGTTCTACACTGAACTAAGATATTGGGCCACAAGCTAGTTCAGTACGTCCATCATGCACGTATGGAACAAAAGTGAAGTTGATGTTTCACGGTCTGAGCAAAATAGTGTGTGTGATTTTCACTAGAATCTCGAAAGCGTCTTTACATGTCATCCTGTGTGAGTCTGTCATTTTAAATGTCAATCGGTCACCTGACCGTCCGTTCGAGCTAGAATTCGTGTCCATTCAGGTCGGATTCGGCATGAAAGATGATCTGGGTTTGGTAAACGATGGCCACTCACAATGGGTGGATGGGTTGATGATATGTATGTACAGGGTGTCCGACTTATTGTTGACAGATTTCACTGTGTTTTTTTGTTGTTCGAATTATAGACCCGTTGACCCGTCGAAAATGAATCGATCAAGCAAAGAATCAATCAAGTGATGGAACAAATCCACAATGAATCAATCAAACGATGGAGCTATTGAACTTCGAGTCGATCAAGCAATTAATCGATCATACTGCGGGATTTTTAATTTCGTCGGCACGTATAGGCCTCGTAATTGGTTATAAGAAAATCCAAAACGTGGCACAGAAAATTCCTCACTTGAGAATCCGGTTCCGGACTTGAGAATATGGTTCTGGACTTGAGAATATGGTTCTAAGAAATTTCAAAACGTGGCACAGAAAATTCCTTACTTGAGAATCCGGTCCTGGGCTTGAGAATCTGGTTCTGACATGTCATGGGTTCTCGCAATTTTAAACCATTTCTTATAATCAATTATGAGGCCTATATATTCAATATCAATATGCCCCAACATTAGCATTTAGTTTCAATGGCAATCCGTTTCCCGTACGACTAAAACCAACCAAACGGAATATTGGGAACTCTAACCTATATTCAGTAGCTCGGTCAGGGTTTATTGAGATCAAAAATGAATTTTGTGGGCTGGTTACACATGCAATGAATCAGGTGCAACAATTTTATGTTATCTGAAAAGTAAATAATTTCTGCAAAACTTGAAAGCGCGCAGAAACAGTTTTGAATTCAAACTGCGTGCCAAAAGGTTTTTTATTAACAAGAAACATCGGATAACCCATAGCAGCTTCTTTTTTAAATATAAATTGGTCATGAAAAGAAATTTACTATAAAAAAAATTCGACCAAATTCTAGCGGAAACATAATTATATTCAAAGTGGGACACCCTGTACCCACAACCCTGGCACATTGTGACTGCGCATTTCGTCATCGGCTCAGATCTCTTTCATCCCGAGATTCAGTCGGAATGTCAAGCATTGCAGGTCGAACAATGGGTAATTGGATTCTGAAGATTATGTTGACGTGTACCATTTGCTTTATAAGGACGCAGGTTGGTTATGGTAGACATCAGTTCTACACCATGGATGTTCACAGCACTTGACGACGAATTCGAGATGCCAGCGCAGTGCCAGCTATTCTAACCCGTTCTAACTTTTCTTTTGATTTCGTGTTGGCACTGGACAGATTAACAAGAGACGTTTGAGGGATAAACCATAGCTTTCAGGATTCATACAAAAATACAAAACACTTCACATTTCAACAAGATGAACTGCCAACTGGTGATTCTTTGCGTCGTGGTGGTCGTAGCTGTGGAGTTGGCTGTTGCAGGTTTGTCTGAATGACTGACTAACTTATGACATACTGACTGACTGACTGACTGACTGACTGACTTACTGACTGACTGACTGACTGACTGACTAACTGACTGACTGACTGACTGACTGACTGACTTACTGACTGACTGACTGACTGATCCACTGACTGACTGACTGACTGACTCACTGACTGACCGACAGACTTATTCCTTGTCTGCTACAGATCCGTTGAAACGTGAACTGGTACGACGTGCTGCACTGAAACGTCAGGAAGGTCAGGGTTCGCAGGATATTGAGGTGGAGGTAAATTGGGAGAAACGTCAAGATGATGATGCTTGGAAGCAAGGTTATCAGAAACCGAAGATTCTTATCGAAAAATCAGAAAATACACATTTTTATCTCATTTTTCGTTCAATGTTTTTTTTCTTTTCTTGCAGATCCCTGTTATACGGTTGTTGACGGACAGGCGGTGTTCAAATGCCCCGTTAGTCTATTGAGTAACTGTTTGATTGACTGACTGACTGACTGACTGACTGACTGACTGACTGACTGACTGACTGACTGACTGACTGACTGACTGACTGACTGACTGACTGACTGACTGACTGACTGACTGATTGACTGACTGAATGACTGACTGACTGACTGACTGACTGACTGACTGACTGACTGACTGACTGACTGACTGACTGACCAGCTGAGCATTCGGTTGTGCAGCGTCGGTTGTCGTCGTCGAGGGACCAGCGGCACGACGAATGAACTTCATCATGGAATGTTATAGATTAACTTTGTTTTGTCCTTAAATAAAATTTTTATATAATTTAATACTATGACAATAAAATAAAATATAATTTTATTATCACATACAGTGTAGAAAATTTCGTGCAACGTACTGTTTATCATGTTAAAATGGTTTGACCATAAATCTTGACCAATAATCAAACAGTTCTCAAAGTTTTTAATCCAGAATATCACGCGAATTATTTCCTATCAACATACCAAAGTTTCTGTCATTTTAACTTGTTAATTAAGTGAATTTATAATGGGTGTGAAGATAATCAACTTTCTGGTATATCAATCCTACCCACTGGCGGACAATGCGATCCTCACAAGCGAGGAAATTTCCGTCAAAGAGGGGGAATCAGCCGTTTTCAGGCCATTTTACCTACACCTCCGGGAACAAATTTTACTTTTCGTAAACGCCAAAGAGGGGGGAATTCCACTTTTCCCTCCCCTTCTCGTCTGCCAGTGCTACTGCACTTTACAATTCCGAATATTTCGTATGTGATCGTGAACACAGCGTTGCCATGGCAACAAGTCTCGGCACCACTGGCGGACGAGATCATCCTCCAAAGGGAGGGGAATTTCATCAAAGA
>CAXIWR010000596.1:0-42500 GCA_964036265.1 Daptonema setosum | reverse complement strand
TAATTCCAATTTATTTGTTTTTAGGTCGCCATAAGTCGGTCCACATTGACCCACTTATGAAATGAGGTATCTCAAACGGAATAAATACCACACACAAAATGTATTTATGAAATTCTGTTTTTCCACAGCGTCAGCGAACTTCTAATCGTTCACAAAACTAAATTTCAGACAAGAAAATCAAACTGAAAAAGAAAAAAATCGAAAAATTTTACGGTATTGGGGTAAAATCTTAATAGTGTTTGCATAAATTTTACACACTCCAGTAAACCGGCTATTTTGAGCGTGTTTATTTATAGAATCTCATGATATTGTTTCATAGGGTTAAAAACAACTCAAAGAAACCTTTTTAATGTTTTTTTCCATTGGTTCGATCATAAACACGTAAAAAACAACATTGTTATTTTTGCAAACCGATAAGCATTTTCCACAACGCCTCAGAGCCAAACCTAACGAGAACTTTGTCGTTTTGAAACATCAACTTCGAAAAGCGTGCTATTCCAAGATATTGGACAAGAAAGACAAGAACGACTATAAAACAGTATACTTCTCAGAGGGATTCTCTAATGGGTAGCTAGAATTGTGATTACCTTTACACTTTTCACTCAATACCGTAACCCAAACATGGGTTACGGTAGTGAAAACAATTTTCTTGCCTTCTTGAATCAGGGATTTTTTGACGGTTTAGTACAAGAACTTTAAAGTAAAAATTTCCGAACGATTTCCTGTCGTTCTTCGTATTTTAAAAAGTGTATTAGTATCGTGCTCTAACACGAGTAAAACATCTATATAGCAATACAGAAATGAATGCGTGAACGAAAGTGCGTTTGCTTTAGGCGTTTTGAAATTGGTGTTATTGAGACTCTAGTGTACGACAACAACGGTAAACGCCGACTTTCATAGTTTATAATGCTTCATAGTTTTTAAGGGTTTATTTGGGATAAATTGAAATGAAACAATCGCATGCACCGGCTCTATGAGCTCAATAAACATCACGCTGTTATTTTCATTTCAGTTAACATCGTGAATTAATAAACTCGATGAAAACTCGAATCATTAAGCCTACAGCGCACAAAACATGAAACAAAAATCGTGTATAAAAAGACAGATAAATATTTAAGTATGAACATAAAATAAAGAACGTTTAATCGTGTCATAATATACAAACCATCATTGTCATGAAAATATGGCAAAAACATGATCTAAAAATCACACCTATAGACGTATCAAAACGATTTATTCAAACTTCGATACTGGTACGGGATATGCGCATGGGAGCAGCGCAGTGCTCGGGTTTCTCTCCTAAAAAGCACTGCTTATATTGAAATCTTAAAAAAAAGTATAGTGTTACGCTACGCTGTTTTGGTTTTTGGTTCTGACAAATTTCCCAACCAGATGTATCGCCTGTCCCATACACTTATCAATTTGAGAGCTGACACAAGAAGCCAAGAACATTAGACAAATCAAATAGTTTAATTTACGGTGATATGCACGAAACTGGTGACTTCCTTCCTCATGTTCCTCATCATTCCTTACCCTAAAAAGGGCGACACTGGATGTTTCTAGGGCTGGCACAACCTGTGGTGTCGAATGTCGCGCCTTCAGCGCTGCCACCACTGATTTTCTGCGAATAAACAATATGCCTGATAATCAAGTAACTTTCTACTTTCAACATGTTAAGTAAAGTAAAGGAATTCATTAAAAAGGAAAGTAATGAACCAATTTAAGAACGATGAGTTCGGCACTGGTACGGAGTAGAGGACCGATGCTAACCCACGGTGACAAGCCTGTCGTTCCACGCGAATGGGCGAAACCACCTCTACCTGCACATGGGATGGAACAATGTTTTGTTTTATGCAAAGGTAGAAGCTTTATATTATATGTTAATGTTAGGAAACAATTTACACTCTAAAGTGGATGGTATTCTCTAATGATTATCCGCTACGCCACATAAAAAAATTTCTTGCGAACGTCAGGGATTAGGCTATTTTTGGGTTTCAAAATTACGGCTGGCTGTGAGCACTTCGCGCTTCACCGGCTCGCCGTACGAGACCCCTCCTGAGACAACTCTAATAGGAGGGAACAAAAGTTTCCTTTGAAGGCTAAGAAATCAAAGAAAAGGAAGCTGAAAGCTCACCCACTAGCGGTCGAGAAGGTGTGGGAAAGTGGGATTCCCTCCTCTTTGGCGGTTATAACAAATTAGATGGCTCAATTTCTACAATTCTTCCTTCTTTGACGACATTCCCCTCCCTTTAGAGAATTAGCTTGTCCGCCAGTGATGCCAATTCCACTAATGATAATTTGCAAATTGTTTACTCAGCCCATCCAGGGTTTCTTGTTAGTCAAAAACTTTCTGGCGCGCAAGTTGAATTAAAATCTGATTATGGCGCGCTTTCAAATTTTCGATAAATGAATTCTTTTTCAAATCAAATTTGGACAACACATAACAACTGCGCTTAATTTAATGCATACGTGCGTTATGGACCCAAAACTTTGGATAACAAGGAACCCTGACCAAGCTATACACACCTCCAAACAGTATTATAGTGGGCCACTTGCACCCAGCCGCCAAGCGGCTACATCATAGTATATTAAAATGTCATCTAGAAAATTCACTAACATTCGGTGCGGATACCATCGTTTATATCGTTCATGAGCAACCGAGAAGGACGGAATGACGCGAATGCGATCCGGATACGTCTGCAGTCTGCCTTGATCAGACCGCTAACGTGTTTCTAGACAGCCGCTGAAATTGTTTCTATTTTATTTCCTTTCATGAATGAACGCGCTCACAGGCCTCAGCACAATAACCAACCTTGCCACTGGGTTACAAATAGAGGGAAACGTTATCCTTATGTTAATCAAATCGACTGAGATCAAGATCTTATAATTCAGATTAAGACGACATAGCAATTAACCTTCAATAGTCAACTTCCAACCTGTCGTGTATCGATCAAGCCACCTTCTTCACGCGTCAAACGATAACGGACGGTGGCGCGTCTGTCGAATTTCACTGGAATAACCATCTGAAAACCAAAATTTATTCAAAAGCGGACTTAGAAAAGGCACTAATAGGAACGGGAACGTTTATCTTATTGCAAAACGTGTTGCCGGGGCCGTTGCCGCAGATTTCTGGTGTAGCTCGAAGTATTTAACCCGCTATGCAACGAGTCAAACAATTTTCCTGTTTGAAAATTTAATTTAAGCCTTCACACATTATGGGAAAAATGATATTCAAGAGCTCCCTTGATTGAATGCACACAACACACAAAACACATACACAACACGTCCCACCGACAGCCACACCTTCATACGAGCGCACAAGCTGATGTTTCAAAAAGTGCAATTCCTATGTTAAAAAAACTTTGCACTCCAATACTAAGATTACGGTAGTTTGTACTGGAGTGCAAAGTGTGATTAATCAGATTGCTAAGAACCCTCTAATGCACAACAAATAACCGTGCACCAGAGAAAACATAAAAAAAACATAAGAAAAATCAGGAATCATGTATAGTACTAAACATGACTACCACAAAATGAGCAATGGTCACACCGTTCACATCTCCGCTAATTTGAGAGGATTAACGTTCGAAAGGGCCTTACAGGAAATTTTAGAACAATTCATCTCTTTTATACATACTGTAAAATAAAAGTCTAATGGTGTTTTATTGATAAAAATAAAGGACAAACCACTCACAATCAATTATAATTCCGTCATATCGTTACGCAAATTTTTCTCGTTCATCATTTATCGTATCAGCCATAGCTTACAATTTACTACCACAAAACATTATTGAGTTAAGTAAACGTGCTTTCAAAACTGCCATATCTAAAACTGAATTTATTACCAACTTTCTGAAACAGCTTTCTGTACGTGCCATTCCAGAATCATCACATATTGTAAAAATTTTGGATTTGTGAAATTTTATTATTATTGTAGCTTTATCTTAACTATCACGTTCTATTTCAGATTTCTTTGGTTTTTGCTCCCTTGTTATCAATCTTTTGATATTTGCTTGAAACCAGTGTCTGTTTATGACCGAATGAAATACATACATACATACATAAAAATACCAATAAAAACTATCAACGCTCGAACGTTCCTCTTTTCCCAACCTTAAACATACACATAAGAATCTTTTCACTGATTTCAGAGTGAGAAATTGCTAACATGAAAATGATAAAAGACTATTAGAATCACGAAAATGAGCCACCGCCAAAAGAGGCACCGGCCCCGGCACGCAATTTTACAGACCCCACAGATTTTTCGAAAGTTTACAGTTTTTATCAAAAATCTGGGAAACGAACCCGGGCCGCTCGCATGCTAGGCAAGCGCTCTTGCGCTGTGATACTGAGCCGATGCAACTAAGCTGCACAGACCTGACTATAACTGGCTCGCTACGCTCGCATGCTCTCTATAACATAGTGCCTATGCTACAACACGTGCAGGAACAAATATTGAAATCTCCCCTGCGGGGCCTAACGCGCTTGTCCTCGCTCCGCTCCGCCCAGCCTTACGTTAGGTTATCGGGGGTTCGCAGACAGTAAAGCTTTACATGGAATAGTAATGCTGCTCGAGAAAATCCAAATTCGAAAAATCTGTGGGGTTTGTAATCATGCCCCCGGCACCCTCCTGCTGTACGCGTTGTTGATAGGCCTGCATCACGTGACCGTACGATTCGATATATCGATCCATACAGTTGGACAAGCATTGCTGAAGAAAATTAAAGAATAAATATAAAAAAATTACACAACTTGACTGTCTGAAGATTAATTCGACTTCGAAATACCATATTAATGGTAATGTTTTTTAGACATAATGAGAGGGCAAACAAAATGGATAAAAACGGCTTCATTATTAACTGAACCAAAAAGGTAACAATTTGGATATTATTGTTAACCGAATGACGCACTTTCTTGAACATCAATCATAGAAACAACATTATATGACAATAATCAATCCAAAAACCTTAACTAATTTGGTGGCTAATATGGGAAGTAACCTTATCGTATTTATCGAGTGACGTGCCGGGCTTCTGTATACACTTGGTGATGCATTTCGTTGATATTCGCTGAAAGTAAAATTAAAAATAAAGACAGTTCAATTAAACAAAATAGGAGTAAGTTCAGACCAATGGCGTTTTATTTTGACTGATCTACTTGTACGACATAGCAAGGTCTTCAAAGTTTAGAAGTAAAATGTTAATTTCATTCAACGAAAGCACCGTTACGAACCTGAATGAGTTCCTGAGCGTTGGCCACAGCCACCTGTTGTTTGACACTCTCAATAAGCGTTTCACGTTGAGATGCCGTCATGTTGGAGACATCGACGTTACCCAGATCCATGGTAAAGTTGACCACGACAAAGGCGGATGCTAGAAATGTGGAGTTGGCACTGAAAAATGTGGAAAACACATTAACTTCAGTAAAACCACTAGCGGACGAGAAGGGTTGAGAAAAGCGGAATTCCCCCCTCTTTGACGTTTTAAAAAGTAGAATTTGTTCCCAAGGTGTAGGTAAAATGGCCTGATAACTGCAAATCCCCCCTCTTTAAAGAATTTCCCCTCCCATTGGAGAGTAAGCTCGTCCGCCAGTGTGTGAAACCTTCATAAACAGTCTTTGGTGTTGAATGACAATCAGTAAAAAATTCAACAAATTTCAAATAAAGTTGTAATATAGTGTTGAATGACAAATCAAGGATCTCTAAAAAGTTGTTCAGAAGAACACAACTATTGACAAAATAGGTAACTCAGTGGATTCAAACCACATGGTTGTTTTGTATCCGAAATGAAACATTCCATAGTCATTCGTATATAACCTTTATTAGTGGTTTTCAAAAAAACATATTTCATAACAAAGAATCACAAAGTGATGCAATTGCAGTATAAAAACAATCGTCTATACAGAAAATACTGTAGCAATTTTCACAGAAAGTTTAGCAAGCAAATGACTAAGACAATAAATCGTGTGATGCAATACACCTGGGTTTGGCATGGCAGTGTGTAAATGAGAAGTATAAAATAAAATAAAACAGTATTGAGAACCCATAATCGACAGGCAAAATAGCGAACGAGAAGGGGTGATAAAATTACAATCCCCCACTTTGGCGTTTTCAAAAAAGTAGGATTTGTTCTCTGCTGAGATGTAGGTGTAGTGTGCAAAAAATTTCCAATCATCACCCCCCTTTTTGAAGGATTAGCTCGTCTGCCAGTGTCTACAGGTAACATAGAATGGCCAAATATTTATTTACTCGGTCTGTAATTTAAACGTTAATTTATTGTATTTCACGTTGCAAATATAAACATTCGGCTCATTCAGAAGTTCCAATGTGTCGCAACGAAAAACCCGTTACACCGAAAATCATCATAATGGGATCTTGTATTCGTGATCATCAAACAGCTCGCGCAACGGGCCGCGGTAAATTTCATCTGAAATAAGAATAAGGGTGAGCAAAAAATTCTACACTTTAATTTGGTTTTTAAGTGACTGTGTTGTTACGCCATTTTATCGTTGTTTTGCTAGGATAAACTTGTATTTACTGTAAAATTTTCAAATATTGCGGCGGTGCTGCTGTTACCCAAGATGTAGCAAACCCATTCCCAGTAAGTTCATACATACAACACGTTGGAAACATTAGGACCTATGTACAGGGTGTCCCACTTAAAAGTTTCAATGAGAATTTGCTTTAATTTTTGATAGAATGGACCGATTTCAAAAATTTTTGCGTTGATTTGTAGACAATTCTTGGCAATTTTGTTTGACGTTTAAATTTTGAAAAAAGCTTTTTGACAGCACTTTTTAGGCCAAAAACCCCAAACCTCCTTGTTTTCGCTATTTGCGATCTTCGCCTTCGCATGATAACGTGTTGCTGTTGATCGATTAACGCCCCAAACAAAAGAAAACAACAGAAAAATTGAAGTCCTACATTAAATTAACAAAGTAGACAGTCAACTTATGCCAATACAGGCGTGAGTGGAACAGGCACCCATATGCATTACGTGAAACATTAGGTTGATTGAAAGCGGCATTTCAAACCGAGCCCGCTCATCATTGTCGCATCAAATCTGAACGTTTTCGACAACCAATGCGATATTTACGATATTTCAAATTACTGTAACTTTCCAAATGATCAAATTGAAGTAAATTTGGAACATCACGAGCATTAAAAATATTTTATTCAGCATAATGGGTTCCCATATGACGAATTATGAACGGTTTGTTCTTGCCGCGTGGTATGAGGTCACACAAAGTCCCGCTCAGGCTTTACGCAGTTTCCGAAATCAATTCAACAAGAAACACCGAGATTTGCCTTCACATTCCGCCGTTAAAAAGATCCACCAGAAGCTGTCTGACAACGGTGATCTGTTTGATAAAAAGCGTGATCGACCAAGAGTTGGTTTTCGTAAGGAAAAATTCATTTCTCAGCACACAATTGACGCCGTTTTTATGTTTTGTCTCAAAAACTCCGTGGCATAAGTGTTTTTGTTTCATAAATTGGGTTTCTTTATGCAACCTGGACTACATATTTTTTGTAGCCAACTCGATCTGACTCGAACGAAGTGCGCGTCCTCTCCCATTTCATTGTGAATCCTCATTTGTCAATACGGAAGTGTGAGGAAGAAACTGGGGTGCCGAAAAGCTCGATACAACGAATACTGACTGATCATAAGTTCAAACCGTATAAAATGCAATATTTACACGAGATCAATAATGAGGATGAAGCTCATAGAATGAGTTTTTGTGAGGATATTTTGTCTGATATTGAGGATGGCACCTTGTCGGTTGAACGCATTGTCTTTAGCGACGAAGCGACCTTTTACGTCGACGGTCGTGTAAACACTCAGAATGCCCGCTGGTGGTCCGAAGAGAATCCGGGTTACACCTCCGAAGTTCCCCTGCACAGCGAGAAGGTAATGGTGTGGGCCGGAGTGTGGCAGGGTGGTATCATCGGCCCTTTCTTTTTTGAAGGCAATGTTACTGGTGCCACGTATCTGGCCATGCTACAGGATTGGCTTCTGCCACAGCTGGAACAGATCCCTGAATTCAGGAACGACAGTCTGTTCTTCCAGCAGGATGGTGCACCACCGCATTTTGCACGTCCCGTCCGTGACTGGTTGTCAGACAAGTTCCCGGGTTCGTGGATCGGTCGCTGTGGTCCAATCCCGTGGCCTGCCAGGTCCCCCGACCTCACACCATTGGACTTCTGGTTGTGGGGAGATCTGAAGGGCAAGGTGTATCCTCGTGATCCTCAATCACTTGACCAACTGAAGCTCTTCATCAGTGAAGAGATGGCGGGCATCTCTGATGATACACGAACCGCTGCCGTGAACGGCACTCTTCGTCGCTGGAAGACGTGTGTCGACAAAAATGGTGGCCATGTTGAGAAACGCTGATTATATGAATCTTTCATGTGCTTTCGTGATTTTTTCTGCTGATTTATGATTTCAGATTATAAAATAAAAATGTATGTTAACAATAGTGTTGCCTCTTGATATAACATCATCATCATAATCGGTGGAAACCATGGGGAAAAATGCGAAAATAAGGGGGTTTGGGGTTTTTGGCCTAAAAAGTGCTGTCTAAAAGCTTTTTCAAAAATTTAAACGTCAAACAAAATTGCCAAGAATTGTCTACAAATCAACGCAAAAATTTTTCAAATCGGTTTATTCTATCAAAAATTAAAGCAAATTCTCATTGAAACTTTTAAGTGGGACACCCTGTACATTGCTCCCACCCACATAATCATCAATTCTTCGCTACTTATCAAACCAGCTGTATTAAATTAAAGTGAGTATAAAAAATACATACAACAAATAAATCTAAAGTAGTTAAACTAAAATTATATCTTCAATTCTTCGCTATTTAACAAACCAACTTCATTAAATTAAACTGAGTACAAAATAAATACATACAACAAATAATTATAAATTAGCTAAACTACAATTAACAAAATACAAACCGATAATATCAGCGATCACCGGCATCGACTGGCACCCGAAGAAGTCGAACTTGGTGCCCTCCACGTCGACCATGATCCAGGGAAGGGCATATGCCTGCAACGAAAACACTGAATCAACAAATTCAAATCAAATTTGGTAAATTTATCGGGGTTTCAGTGATATCGGCCAACATGTGGTATCAAGAAGTCGCCTGTCTCGTCTAGTGCGAAGGGCGCCGGCCCAGAAAACCGGCGGTCCGAAGTTCGAAAGCTGACTTGAGAACAGATCCTGACGCGTTGCTCTGGGGTCTCTGCCATTGCCCGTCAGTTTATTCAACTTTCTGGCCACTACGGATGCACCATTCTGATATGGTATTAGTGTGCCTTATGACTTCAATAATTAAAGAAATCCAGAAAAAAACATGATAAAAACATCATTAACATCAACAACACCAACCCCACTGGCAACGGCACCCAATGCGTTATCATTTGCCTGTTTCTCCAATTCCTGCGAGTTCATAGCCAACAGCACCTTCTCCGCGTCCGCTTCAGATTCCATGCCAACCAGTTGCAGTAGCTGCAATGACGCCGTTTGTTAAGTAGAAACATGGAGTTTAAAAACAAGAAATGACCACAGTATTTTTTGAATTAGTTGTTACATTTTTACTTTTTCACTCGTTCAATTCCGGTGAAAATTTCTTGGTCTCACTATCATGTCACATCGATGTTATATCAAATGGAAATATTAACATCGATGTTATCAAATGACTCTTGATTTGACATAAAAAACGGGGATTAATTTTTTTTGTAAAAATCATGGACATTTTCAGGCACAACCAAGTAATATATCATGAACTGTGATATCAATTGAAGTCTTATTGACTGCTACTGCTGTAATTGTTGTACAGGGTGTCTGTCCCATTAAAAAATGAACGTTTGTATTTGCCCCAAAAACCGCAATTTTTATTTGATTTCCAAAATTTTTGCGCCAAGTTGTAGACAATTCTTGGAAATTTTGTTTAATTTTGTACTTTTGAAAATCGGAGTCGCAAATCGGTATATATGGCAAATTTCCGAACACCCCTGTTTTTGGCGTTTTCATATCGGTTAGTAGACGTTTCAATGAGCAGCATGCTAACGCAAGTTCAATCATTTCGGTTCTATCGAGACAAATAAAGGTAACTGACTATATTATTAAAACATAGAAAACGTGAAAACCAAAATGAGTGAAAACATAACATACATAACCGACTGCAGCCTGTCAGTACCCTCCGATGAACGGCTGCACACAGCCCCGCAGTTCAACAGGGCAACCGTTAGTTGACGTTTCGATGAGAAGTCTGTATATTCCAAAGCTTTTTCTATGACATTAATCAGTTTTTGAGGGATTAACACACACGTTTTAGTTTCTCAGTGATAAAACACGCTACCCGGGTTGCCAACACGAGCGAATCCCTGCAGTTGCGCTGTTCAACTGCTGTGTTGTGTGCTGCAACGCAGCGGAGGGTACTGGTAGGCTGCAGTTAGCTATGTTAGGTTCGCATCGATTTGTTTTTCATGTTTTCCTCGTCAAAATAATAAAGTCAGTTACATTATATGTCTCGAAACATAAACAAATGATTGAACTTGCGTTTGTTGTGGTCATGCTGCACATTGAAAAGTCAACTAACTGATATAAAAAAGCCAAAACAGGGATGTTAGGAAATCCGCTATAAATACTGATTGCTAACTCCGATTTTTTGAAGTCAGTTAACGGTGTTTTTAGAAGTTCCACAGCCGTACGACGCAGGTGATGTCTACAATTTAACGGTTTCAGACTAAGCTTGTTATATTTTCGTGCTCTGCTTGAAAATGTATTGCAACGATCCAGTCTCGTCAGCTATGCTTTGAATGCGTTTAAACGGTTTAAACATCTGTTTGAAAACGAGGTGTTTGATTTGCCCTGTGCGTTGACTCTTATTGGGGTGCGCTTGTATGCTGAGGCTGTTTGTACGAGAGTATCACGTGCATTACAATAATTTTGTTCACGTAGTCACTACTCACGTGTGACTTCAAGAGTTAACGGTGTCGTTTTGAAGTTCCACAGCCGTACGATGCAGATGGATCCTTAAATTTAACGGTTTCAGGCCGGTGAGTTGAAGTGGCTGCATTGTCAACTTTCGAAGGTAGTTTATACGCCTACCATGGTGTTGACAGATAACGGAGAAACCGGGTTGGACTCGGGAGAAGGAGCCTGAGGAACGGCTAACGGTCAAAGTATTCACAGATATGCTTTTGATTGAAAGTTATTTTAAAACCCTGAAAAACTGTGTAACCTCAAGTGTTAAACAGTATAAAAAATCGTTGGCTTTTCCTAAACGATTGATGTGAGCCACTGTTTCGGGTATACCCGCAAACAAAATGTATGTCTACGTTTGGTATTCAAGTCAGTGCTCTGATAAAATAAAATCTTGGGACAACATCTATGAGTGTTTCAGTCTGCAGCAATCTTTGTGTGGGGGTGTGGCAAACATGTCCAGTGAGGCACCCGATTGTAGCCCTTCATTGACCGATCCTCAGCACCTTCTTTAACACGATGTAGATAATGTTTTTAACAGTAAAGAAATGAATTATAAAAGTTTTAAGTTAGGCAAAAAAACAAAAACATTATGACACTACAACTTTCTTAGCTTGTAGTCTCGTGTTGTTTCTCTATACTCTGAGCACTTTACTTGAACGTGTTGCAAACCTGTTGAGCTCACTTAATCGCCGAACCAGAGAGCTGATCAAAAATTATTTTATGACTTTTCAAGAGCACGATATGTTAAGTCATGCCATGATGACAATCATCAAGTCGGAGTATCAACTCAAATGTTTTTTTTTCTAGTCGGAGTGTGAGCGTGTATCATCATTATCTCTAGTTTATTTGGTGATCGCCAAATCTGACTTGAGCCGAACTTACATGCCGCTTATAAAAACCCACCACTTGAAAGTATGTTTTTGTTTTCATGTATTCCAGAGCACGTTACAACAAGTGTTTGACTGAATGACTGGCTCAAAAAAATCAAATAAAAGCCAAAAGTCTCGTCATATTTAACATCGCCTGAGTGAGCCAAGATTTCATTGGCAGCTTTCGTCTCAGGAGTAACTATGACGTGTTTTGTTGTTGTTGTTGTTGTTGTTGTTGTTATTGTTGTTGTTGTTGTTGTTGTTGTTGTTGTTGTTGTTGTTGTTGTTGTTGTTGTTGTTGTTGTTGTTGTTGTTGTTGTTGTTGTTGTTGTTGTTGTTGTTGTTGTTGTTGTTGTTGTTGTTGTTGTTGTTGTTGTTGTTGTTGTTGTTGTTGTTGATGTTGTTGTTGTCATTATTTCACTCAGTCAGCTTGTTATATTTTCGTGCTCTGCTTGAAAATGTATTGCAACGAGCCAGTCTCGTCAGCTATGCTTTGAATGCGTTTAAACGGTTTAAATCGCGTTGCCTGAGAGATTCTACGGCTTGTATGGGGTTAGCGGTCCAAATAACAACTTCCGAGTTTATTGCATTTTTTGATACATCTATGGGTGGTTATTCACCATATAGAACGATTTTTTGATTAAAGCATTATTTTATTAAAAAATGAGGCTCTAAAAGTCCAAAAAATCGAAATTTCAGAAATTTTCGTTTTTTGGCATTTTTGGCAAAAAAATTTTAATAACTTTTGTTTGGCTCATGGAAGCAAGCTGAAAATTCATATGGTGATTCTTGAGGTCATTGCGGTCATTTTGAGCCATAATCGAACGTATTTGCTCAATGTTTTACTTTTCAAAAGTTTACGTCAACATACCTACTCAGTTGCTCATGGTGTCAACTTTGACCCGAAATTCCCGAATTTCACGCGCGATCCAGCACTAGCGGTTTGCGGCGTTGAATACTCCATATCCTAGTTATCAACACCTGATGAACCCACCCCCCCCCGCATCGCCTTAGTTTTCAGTGAAAAATCCACTTTTCTGAAAAAATGATCGAAAAATCAAGAAATTTTCAATTTTTTCGCCTTTTGTCGGGCTGCTGTGATCGCACCGCTTGCGTATCCTCTTCCAGACTTAAGATGATTATTTTACAATTAATTAGCTTCATTTTGAGCCCTATTAGAAGGGTTTTCAAAAAGTTTGGACCTTTGAAATACCTTGAAGAAGTTTTTCATTTTGAGGATTTTCCGGATTTTCCTGGTTGAATGATGTGTGCCATCCCAGGTCATAGTCACGAAGTTTCGTAGGCGTATTTGGAGTTTGGGAAAAGCGTGATTTACATTTCAGTTTTTCTTTTTCTCTAATTAACCCAAAAAAATTAGCAAACGTTCATAAATAACCTTGTTGATTCAGAAAAAAATGTTTTTTGTATCATGGATTGCCGAACTCAACAAAACCAGGACACTCCTTCGTACATCTTAATTTTATGTGCGCCTGAAATATTTTGTATCTTATAATTAAATTTATTTTAACATAAGTAATCATTATCGTACAGAATATATGCCTTGGTGGCTGCGACGCAAATATCCAAACCCCAAAAATTTTCCTAGCATTTTTCCCAAACACGAAATTTCATGCTAGCATACAAATGTAACCACTGAAATACCACCGCTGCGCGGGCCTAACGCGCTTGTCCTCGCTCCCGCTCAGACAAGCCAGCCTCACGATAGGTAATCGGGGGTTAACGGACAGTAAAACTTCATTTGGAAGAAAATTTTTGGTGACAAAAAATGGCATTTCGAAAAAATTCTAGGAAAATTTTTGGGGTTTGGCATTTCGCGGCTGCGACTTTCGATGCAGAGGTTTCGGCTGCAAGCAATGCTGTAGTGATGTGGTCAACATAAGTTGCTTAGACTTCTTGATTAAAAAAAATTATACCGTTAAAATATTTCGAAGGTCAAGTTTGGGTCACTGCGGTTCTCGTTCAATTTTAACGATAGAATCAATGTTACAACTGCATTCGCTTGAGCCTGCGCATCACGGCACTTAAATGTCTCTTGTGTAACAAGACCCGTCAGTGCGACGAATGAAAAAATGAACATACATTTATCAGAGCAGAGCATTAAATAATCTTAATGATTCGTCACGTGTCATATCTTGGTTGTTAATCACACCCGTACAGGGTGTGTTTTCATGGATAAACTATTAGTTTTCGTTAAATCTCTAATTAGCCTAAACTGAGTCAGATAAATGGACTTTGGGATATGATGAGTTGCTTAATTCCTCGAGGTCGCAAAACTGATAATGAGTCCGCGATAAATGTATGAACACAAAAAAGCGCATATGTAAAATTTACGATTACGCAGAAACAAAATCATTTGCAATCGGAATCAAAGTCAAGACTGAGTAACCAGCACACACCGAACACTGCAAAGATTGGCCAGCTTGAATTCAAATTCTAGCATTACATCATCAAACATGTAAGCATACGACTGTTTAGCAGCGAAAAATAGGTAATGTTTAGTCAACTCAACCCCTTAAAACAGCCTGATTAACAGGAGGTCCACAAATGCCATTCATATTCGTGACATTCTTATTGCTGAACATATTATAAAGACAAAAAAATTTATCAGCGTTGGGAGCCTTACATATTGTTATGTGGTTGTCTTGTTTTTCGGTCGCATAACTTTATTCACTAGAGTGGTGTTTCGAAACGACTTTCACAAATTTTCTTTTGTAAACACATAAATAGGCGGCATTCATTTTTCATCATAGGGCAATTTTCTTTAAATATGTTACAGCATTTCTATTAAAAAATTGCGGATAATCTGAGGATAATTAAGGTATGACTGGTTTGAGTTGTCAATTAGTTTCTGTATTGTTAGTGAGATACACACTAAGATAAAAAAATCGAAGTCATCAAAAAATTACTTATCGATCATTAAAAATCGTAGATTATAATGAAACATAATTAATTGTGAAGCGTCGAACGCAAAATTTTTTTTCTCAACCATGATGTACATATGTAGCCTTATGGTAGTGGTCAAATCTCTCTCTACTAAATGATCAATTACATTAAATATTTTTCACTATACTCTAATACTCCCCCATAACTAAAAATGTGAAACATTCCTCAATCTATTTTTTATGATCGATAAGTAATTTTTTGATGATAACGTTTTTCTATCTTAGTGTGTATCTCACTAACAATACAGAAACTAATTGACAGCTCAAACCAGTCATACCTTAATTATCCACAGATTATCGACAATTGTTGAATAAAAATACTGTAACAATATAGAGAAAATTGCCTTATGATGAAAAATGAATGCCACCTGTTTTTGTGTTTACAAAAGAGAAATTTTGAAAGTCGTTTCGAAACACCACTCTAATATATGGAGCTCCAAACGCTAATAGATTTTTGCCTTTCTAATATGTTCAGCAATACGGATGCCACAAATACATATGAATGACGCTTGTGGATCTCATCTTAATTAGGCTGTTTTAAGGGGTTGAGTTGACTAAACATTACCTATATTCTGATGCTAGACAGTCGTATGCACACATGTTTGATGATAGGATGCCAGAATTTGAATTCGAGCTGGCCAATCTTTTCAGAGCTCGCTGTGTGCTGGTTGCTCAGTCTTGACTTTGATTCCAATTGCAAACGATTTAGTTTTTGCGTAATCTTGGACAGATGCGCTTTTTTGTGTTTATACAATTATTGTGGACTTATCCGTTTTGCGACCTCGCGGACTTCAACAACTCCTCATTTCCCAAAGTCCATTTATCTGAGTCAGTTTGGGGCTAAGGCTAGTTAGAGATTTTCGGTTTAGAGAGTTACCCGTTAATCCATAAAAACACACCCTGTATGGGTGTGATTAACAACGTGACATAATATGACACGTGACGAGATATGACACGTGACGAATCATTCAGACTAGTAAATGTTCTGCTCTGATAAAAATATGTACATATGTATCTATGTGTGTATCTTGATTGCTCAGTCAAACTCCCACCGTCCAACCGTTTTTGTAGGGCGTAGACAACATGGTTACATATGAGAACATTATGCTTGTTCTATTCAAAAAATTAATAAAACTGAGTGAGTTCTAAAGGTTACCTACTGATAAGTGTTAAAAACGTCGTCGCACTGACGGGTCTTGTTACACAAGAGACATTTAAGTGCCGTGATGCGCAGGCTCAAGCGAATGCAGTTGTAACATTGATTCTATCGTTAAAATTAAACGAGAACCGCAATGATCCAAACTTAATCTTGAAATATTCATACGGTATAATTTTTTTTATCAAGAAGTCTAAGTATTTTGTTTTGACCACATCACTACAGGATTGCTGGCAGGCGAAACCTCTGCATCGAAAGTCGCAGCCACCAAGGCATATATTCTGAACGATAAGATTTAATTGTTACGTTAAAGTATTGAAGACTTTTGTTAAAATAAATTTAATTATAAGATACGAAAATGTTTCTGGTGCACATAAAATTAAGGTTCACAAATGAGTGTCCTGGTTTTGTTGAGTTCGGCAATCCATGATACAAAAAAACATTTTTTCTGAATCAACAAGGTTGTTTATGAACGTTTGCTGATTTTTTTGGGTTAATTAGATAAAAAGAAAAACCTGAAATGTAAATCACGCTTTTCCCAAACTCCAAATACGCCTACGAAACTTCGTGACTATGACCTGGGATGGCACACATCATTCAACCAGGAAAATCCGGAAAATCCTCAAAATGAAAAACTTCTTCAAGGTATTTCAAAGGTCCAAACTTTTTGAAAACCCTTCTAATAGGGCTCAAAATGAAGCTAATTAATTGTAAAATAATCATCTCAAGTCTGGAAGAGGATACGCAAGCGGTGCGATCACAGCAGCCCGACAAAAGGCGAAAAAATTGAAAATTTCATGATTTTTCGGTCATTTTTTCAGAAAAATGAATTTTTCACTGAAAACTAACGCGATGCGGGGGGGGTGGGTTCATCAGGTGTTGATAACTAGGATATGGAGTATTCAACGCCGCAAACCGCTAGTGCTGGATCGCGCGTGAAATTCGGGAATTTTGGGTCAAAGTTGACACCATGAGCAACTGAGTAGGTATGTTGACGTAAACTTTTGAAAAGTAAAACATTGAGCAAATACGTTCGATTATAGCTCAAAATGACCGCAATGACCTCAAGAATCACCATATGAATTTTCAGCTTGCTTCCATGAGCCAAACAAAAGTTATTAAAGATTTTTTGCCAAAAATGCCAAAAAACGAAAATTTCTGAAATTTTGATTTTTTGGACTTTTAGAGCCTCATTTTTTGCTAAAATAATGCTTTAATCAAAAAATCGTTCTATACGGTGAATAACCACCCATAGATGTATCAAAAAATGCAATAAACTCGGAAGTTGTTATTTGGACCGCTAACCGTAGATTTTCTCAGGCAACGCGATTTAAACATCTGCTCTGAAACACATGAAAACAAAAACATACTTTTAAGTGGTGAGTTTTTATAAGCGGCAAGCAATTTCGGCTCAAGTCAGATTTGGCGATCACCAAATAAACTAGAGATAATGATGAAACACGCTCACACTCCGACTTGAAAAAAACACTCGAGTTGATACTCCGACTTGTTGATTGTCATCATGGCATGACTTAACATATCGTGCTCTTGAAAAGTGATAAAAGAATTTTTGATCGAAAGCGTATCACTGAATTGAACACTTTGATCGTTAGTCGTTCTTCAGGCTCTCTCTCCGGAGTTAAACCCTGATTCTCCGTTTTTAAATGCAGACACTTGAAGGATATTTCGCCGATCATAACCAACAGTTACAAGTTGCTCTCAGGTTCGGCGATTAAGTAGGCTCAACAGGTTTGCAACACGTTCAAGCAAAGTGCTCTGAATATAAAGGAAACAACACGACACTACAAGCTAAGAAAGTTGTACTATCATGATGTTTTTGCTTTTTTGCCTAACTTAAAACTTTTATAATTCGTTTCTTTACTGTTAAAAACAACATCTAAATCGTGTTAAAGAAGGTGCTGAGGATCGGTCAATGAAATAAATGTTGATCAGCTTTCTGGTTCGGCGATTAAGTAAGCTCAACAGGTTTGCAACACGTTCAAGTAAAGTGCTTAGAATATAGAGAAACAACACGACACTACAAGCTAAGAAAGTTGTAGTGTCATAATGTTTTTTCCTAACTTAAAACTTTTATAATTTGTTTGTTTACTGTTAAAAACAACATCTACATCGTGTTAAAGAAGGTGCTGAGGATCGGGCAACGAAGGGCGACAACCGGGTGCCTCAGTGGACATGTTTGCCACACCCCCACACAAAGATTGCTGCAGACTGAAACACTCATAGATGTTGTCCCAAGATTTTGTTTCATCAGAGCACTGACTTGAATACCAAACGTAGACTATGACGTGTTTTGTTGTTGTTGTTGTTGTTGTTGTTGTTATTGTTGTTGTTGTTGTTGTTGTTGTTGTTGTTGTTGTTGTTGTTGTTGTTGTTGTTGTTGTTGTTGTTGTTGTTGTTGTTGTTGTTGTTGTTGTTATTGTTGTTGTTGTTGTTGTTGTTGTTGTTGTTGTTGTTGTTGTTGTCATTATTTCACTCAGTCAGCTTGTTATATTTTCGTGCTCTGCTTGAAAATGTATTCCAGAGCACGTTACAACAAGTGTTTGACTGAATGACTGGCTCAAAAAAATCAAATAAAAGCCAAAAGTCTCGTCATATTTAACATCGCCTGAGTGAGCCAAGATTTCATTGGCAGCTTTCGTCTCAGGAGTAACTATGACGTGTTTTGTTGTTGTTGTTGTTGTTGTTGTTGTTGTTATTGTTGTTGTTGTTGTTGTTGTTGTTGTTGTTGTTGTTGTTGTTGTTGTTGTTGTTGTTGTTGTTGTTGTTGTTGTTGTTGTACGTGTTGTTGTACGTGCTGTTTGAAAACGAGGTGTTTGTTTGCCCTGTGCGTTGACTCTTATTGGGGTGCGCTTGTATGCTGAGGCTGTTTGTACAAGAGTATTACGTGCGTTACAATAGTCGTTAGGTAACGTTTCTCAGACGGAGAAAATAATTTTTTTCATGTATTCACTACTCACGTGTGACTTCAAGAGTTAACGGTGTCGTTTTGGAAGTTCCACAGCCGTACGATGCAGATGGATCCTTAAATTTTACGGTTTCAGGCCGGTGAATTATACTTCAAGTGGCTGCATTGTCAACTTTCGAAGGTAGTTTATACGCCTACCATGGTGTTGACGGATAACGGAGAAACCGGGTTGGACTCGGGAGAGGGAGCCTGAGGAACGGCTAACGGTCAAAGTATTCAGTGATATGCTTTTGCTTGAAAGTTATGTGTGGCAAACATGTCCACTGAGGCACCCGATTGTCGCCCTTCATTGACCGATCCTCAGCACCTTCTTAAACACGATGTAGATGTTGTTTTTAACAGTAAACAAACGAATTATAAAAGTTTTAAGTTAGGAAAAAACATTATGACACTAAAACTTTCTTAGCTTGTAGTGTCGTGTTGTTTCTCTATATTCTGAGCACTTTACTTGAACGTGTTGCAAACCTGTTGAGCTTACTTAATCGCCGAACCAGAAAGCTGATCAAAAATTATTTTAAAAACATTTCAAGAGCACGAAATTTTAAGACATGCCATGATGACAATCATCAAGTCGGAGTATCAACTTAAGTGTAAGTTTATTTGGTGATCGCCAAACTTGACGTGAGCCGAAATTACTAGCCGCTTATAAAAACCCACCAGTTGAAGAAATAATTTTGTTTTCAAGCATTTCAAAGCACGTTGCATTAACTGTTTGACTGAATGACTGACTCATAAAAACCCAATAGTCTCGTCATATTTAACATCGCCTCAGTGAGCCACGATTTTTCTTCGAGAGTCCAATTACCTATACATCGGCAGCTTTCGTCTCAAGGGAACTATGATTTTGTTGTTGTTGTTGTTGTTGTTGTTGTTGTTGTTGTTGTTGTTGTTGTTGTTGTTGTTGTTGTTGTTGTTGTTGTTGTTGTTGATCATTGAAAATTCACTAACTTGAGGTTTATAGCTTGTTATTGTGTCGTGCTCTGCTTGAAAACATGTATTGCAACGAGGCAGTCTCGTCAGCTTCGTTTTAAACGCTTTTAAACGGTTTAAACATCTGTTTGAACACAAGGAGTCTGTGTGTTGACTCTTTTTGGGGGTCGCTTAAATGCTGAGGCTGTTTATACGAGAGTATCACGTGCTTCATAATAGTCGTGTAGTAGCGTTTCTCCGACGGAGAAAATAATCGTGTTTATGTAGTCGCTACTCACGTGTAACTTCAAGAGTTAACGGTTTTTTTTTAAGTTCCACAGCCGTACGACGCAGGTGATGTCAACAATTTAACGGTTTCAGACCAGTGAACTAACCTTCAAGTGTCTGCATTATGAACTTTCGAAGGTAGTCTATAAGCCTACCATGGTTTTGACGGATAACGGAGAATCCTGGTTTGACTCCGGAGAGGGAGCCTGAGGAACGGCTAACGGTCAAAGTATTCAGTGATATACTTTTGATTGCAAGTTATTTCATAACCCTGAAAAACTGTGTAACCTCAAATGTTAAACAGAAAAAAAAATCGTTGGCGTTTCCTAAACGATTGATGTAAGCAACTGTGTTGAGTATACCCGCAAACAAAATGTTTGCCGACATTTGGTATTCAAGTAAGTGCTCTGATAAAATAAAATCTTGGGACAACATCTATGAGTGTTTCAGTCTGCAGCAAGCTTTGTGTGGGGGTGTGACAAACATGAGCAGTGAGGCTGCCCGATTGTCGCCCTTCATTGACCGAACCTCAGCACCTTCTTTAACACTATGTAGATGTTGTTTTTAACAGTAAAGAAACAAATTATGAAAGTTTTAAGCTAGGCAAAAAAGCAAAAACATCATGATAGTACAACTTTCTTAGCTTGTAGTGTCGTGTTGTTTCCTTTAAATTCAGAGCACTTTGCTTGAACGTGTTGCAAACCTGTTGAGCTTACATGACAGCCAAACCAGAGAGCAATTTGTAACTGTTTGTTCATATAGTTACATGAATAAATTTGTTATGTCGGTGTTGACGATCCACAGCTGTACGATGCAGATGGGGTCTGCAATTTATCAATCTAACGGTTTCAGTTCGGTGAAAGATCCTTCAAGTGTCTGCATTACATAACGGAGAACCATGGTTCAACTCCGGAGAGGGAGCCTGAAGAACGGCTAACAGTCAAAGTGTTTATTTCAGTGACACGCTTTTGATCAAAAATTATTTTAAAAACATTTCAAGAGCACGAAATTTTAAGACATGCCATGATGACAATCATCAAGTCGGAGTATCAACTTAAGTGTAAGTTTATTTGGTGATCGCCAAACTTGACGTGAGCCGAAATTACTAGCCGCTTATAAAAACCCACCAGTTAAAAAAATAATTTTGTTTTCAAGCATTTCAAAGCACGTTGCATTAACTGTTTGACTGAATGACTGACTCATAAAAACCCAATAGTCTCGTCATATTTAACATCGCCTCAGTGAGCCACGATTTTTCTTCGAGAGTCCAATTACCTATTCATCGGCAGCTTTCGTCTCAAGGGAACTATGATTTTGTTGTTGTTGTTGTTGTTGTTGTTGTTGTTGTTGTTGTTGTTGTTGTTGTTGTTGTTGTTGTTGTTGTTGTTGTTGTTGTTGTTGTTGTTGTTGTTGTTGTTGTTGTTGTTGTTGTTGTTGTTGTTGTTGTTGTTGTTGTTGTTGTTGTTGTTGTTGTTGTTGTTGTTGTTGTTGTTGTTGTTGTTGTTGATCATTGAAAATTCACTAACTTGAGGTTTATAGCTTGTTATTGTTTCGTGCTCTGCTCGAAAACATGTATTGCAACGACACATCTGTTTGAACACAAGGAGTCTGTGTGTTGACTCTTTTTGGGGTGCGCTTGTATGCTGAGGCTGTTTATACGAGAGTATCACGTGCTTTATAATAGTCGTGTAGTAGCGTTTCTCCGACGGAGAAAATAATCGTGTTTATGTAGTCGCTACTCACGTGTAACTTCAAGAGTTAACGGTTTTTTTAGAAGTTCCACAGCCGTACGACGCAGGTGATGTCAACAATTTAACGGTTTCAGACTAGTGAAATATCCTTCAAGTGTCTGCATTATGAACTTTCGAAGGTAGTCTATAAGCCTACCATGGTTTTGACGGATAACGGAGAATCCTGGTTTGACTCCGGAGAGGGAGCCTGAGGAACGGCTAACGGTCAAAGTATTCAGTGATATGCTTTTGATTGCAAGTTATTTCATAACCCTGAAAAACTGTGTAACCTCAAATGTTAAACAGTATAAAAAATCGTTGGCGTTTCCTAAACGATTGATGTAAGCAACTGTGTTGGGTATACTCGCAAACAAAATGTTTGCCGACATTTGGTATTCAAGTAAGTGCTCTGATAAAATAAAATCTTGGGACAACATCTATGAGTGTTTCAGTCTGCAGCAAGCTTTGTGTGGGGGTGTGGCAAACATGAACAGTGAGGCTGCTCGATTGTCGCCCTTCATTGACCGAACCTCAGCACCTTCTTTAACACGATGTAGATGTTGTTTTTAACAGTAAAGAAGTAAATTATAAAAGTTTTAAGTTAGGCGAAAAACAAAAAACATCATGATAGTACAACTTTGTTAGTTTGTAGTGTCGTGTTGTTTCTTTATATTCAGAGCACTTTGCTTGAACGTGTTGCAAACCTGTTGAGCTTACATGACAGCCAAACCAGAGAGCAATTTGTAACTGTTTGTTCATATAGTTACATGAATAAATTTGTTATGTCGGTGTTGACGATCCACAGCTGTACGATGCAGATGGGGTCTGCAATTTATCAATCTAACGGTTTCAGTTCGGTGAAAGATCCTTCAAGTGTCTGCATTACATAACGGAGAACCATGGTTCAACTCCGGAGAGGGAGCCTGAGGAACGGCTAATAGTCAAAGTGTTTATTTCAGTGACACGCTTTTGATCAAAAATTATTTTAAAAACATTTCAAGAGCACGAAATTTTAAGACATGCCATGATGACAATCATCAAGTCGGAGTATCAACTTAAGTGTAAGTTTATTTGGTGATCGCCAAACTTGACGTGAGCCGAAATTACTAGCCGCTTATAAAAACCCACCAGTTGAAAAAATAATTTTGTTTTCAAGCATTTCAAAGCACGTTGCATTAACTGTTTGACTGAATGACTGACTCATAAAAACCCAATAGTCTCGTCATATTTAACATCGCCTCAGTGAGCCACGATTTTTCTTCGAGAGTCCAATTACCTATTCATCGGCAGCTTTCGTCTCAAGGGAACTATGATTGTTGTTGTTGTTGTTGTTGTTGTTGTTGTTGTTGTTGTTGTTGTTGTTGTTGTTGTTGTTGTTGTTGTTGTTGTTGTTGTTGTTGTTGTTGTTGTTGTTGTTGTTGTTGTTGTTGATCATTGAAAATTCACTAACTTGAGGTTTATAGCTTGTTATTGTTTCGTGCTCTGCTTGAAAACATGTATTGCAACGAGGCAGTCTCGTCAGCTTCGTTTTAAACGCTTTTAAACGGTTTAAACATCTGTTTGAACACAAGGAGTCTGTGTGTTGACTCTTTTTGGGGGTCGCTTGTATGCTGAGGCTGTTTATACGAGAGTATCACGTGCTTCATAATAGTCGTGTAGTAGCGTTTCTCCGACGGAGAAAATAATCGTGTTTATGTAGTCGCTACTCACGTGTAACTTCAAGAGTTAACGGTTTTTTTTGAAGTTCCACAGCCGTACGACGCAGGTGATGTCAACAATTTAACGGTTTCAGACCAGTGAACTAACCTTCAAGTGTCTGCATTATGAACTTTCGAAGGTAGTCTATAAGCCTACCATGGTTTTGACGGATAACGGAGAATCCTGGTTTGACTCCGGAGAGGGAGCCTGAGGAACGGCTAACGGTCAAAGTATTCAGTGATATGCTTTTGATTGCAAGTTATTTCATAACCCTGAAAAACTGTGTAACCTCAAATGTTAAACAGTATAAAAAATCGTTGGCGTTTCCTAAACGATTGATGTAAGCAACTGTGTTGGGTATACCCGCAAACAAAATGTTTGCCGACATTTGGTATTCAAGTAAGTGCTCTGATAAAATAAAATCTTGGGACAACATCTATGAGTGTTTCAGTCTGCAGCAAGCTTTGTGTGGGGGTGTGGCAAACATGAACAGTGAGGCTGCTCGATTGTCGCCCTTCATTGACCGAACCTCAGCACCTTCTTTAACACGATGTAGATGTTGTTTTTAACAGTAAAGAAGTAAATTATAAAAGTTTTAAGTTAGGCGAAAAACAAAAAACATCATGATAGTACAACTTTGTTAGTTTGGAGTGTCGTGTGGTTTCTCTATATTCAGAGCACTTTGCTTGAACGTGTGGCAAACCTGTTGAGCTTACATGACAGCCAAACCAGAGAGCAATTTGTAACTGTTTGTTCATATAGTTACATGAATAAATTTGTTATGTCGGTGTTGACGATCCACAGCTGTACGATGCAGATGGGGTCTGCAATTTATCAATCTAACGGTTTCAGTTCGGTGAAAGATCCTTCAAGTGTCTGCATTACATAACGGAGAACCATGGTTCAACTCCGGAGAGGGAGCCTGAGGAACGGCTAATAGTCAAAGTGTTTATTTCAGTGACACGCTTTTGATAAAAAATTATTTTAAAAACATTTCAAGAGCACGAATTTTTAAGACATGCCATGATGACAATCATCAAGTCGGAGTATCAACTTAAGTGTAAGTTTATTTGGTGATCGCCAAACTTGACGTGAGCCGAAATTACTAGCCGCTTATAAAAACCAACCAGTTGAAAAAATAATTTTGTTTTCAAGCATTTCAAAGCACGTTGCATTAACTGTTTGACTGAATGACTGACTCATAAAAACCCAATAGTCTCGTCATATTTAACATCGCCTCAGTGAGCCACGATTTTTCTTCGAGAGTCCAATTACCTATTCATCGGCAGCTTTCGTCTCAAGGGAACTATGATTTTGTTGTTGTTGTTGTTGTTGTTGTTGTTGTTGTTGTTGTTGTTGTTGTTGTTGTTGTTGTTGTTGTTGTTGTTGTTGTTGTTGATCATTGAAAATTCACTAACTTGAGGTTTATAGCTTGTTATTGTTTCGTGCTCTGCTTGAAAACATGTATTGCAACGAGGCAGTCTTGTCAGCTTCGTTTTAAACGCTTTTAAACGGTTTAAACATCTGTTTGAACACAAGGAGTCTGTGTGTTGACTCTTTTTGGGGTGCGCTTGTATGCTGAGGCTGTTTATACGAGAGTATCACGTGCTTTATAATAGTCGTGTAGTAGCGTTTCTCCGACGGAGAAAATAATCGTGTTTATGTAGTCGCTACTCACGTGTAACTTCAAGAGTTAACGGTTTTTTTAGAAGTTCCACAGCCGTACGACGCAGGTGATGTCAACAATTTAACCAGTGAACTATCCTTCAAGTGTCTGCATTATGAACTTTCGAAGGTAGTCTATAAGCCTACCATGGTTTTGACGGATAACGGAGAATCCTGGTTTGACTCCGGAGAGGGAGCCTGAGGAACGGCTAACGGTCAAAGTATTCAGTGATATGCTTTTGATTGCAAGTTATTTCATAACCCTGAAAAACTGTGTAACCTCAAATGTTAAACAGTATAAAAAATCGTTGGCGTTTCCTAAACGATTGATGTAAGCAACTGTGTTGGGTATACCCGCAAACAAAAAGTATGTCTACGTTTGGTATTCAAGTCAGTGCTCTGATAAAATAAAATCTTGGGACAACATCTATGCGTGTTTCAGTCTGCAGCAATCTTTGTGTGGGGGTGTGGCAAACGTGAGGCACCCGATTGTCGCCCTTCATTGACCGATCCTCAGCACCTTCTTTAACACGATGTAGATGTTGTTTTTAACAGTAAAGAAACGAATTATAAAAGTTTTAAGTTAGGCAAAAAAGCAAAAACATCATGATAGTACAACTTTCTTAGCTTGTAGTGTCGTGTTGTTTCCTTTATATTCAGAGCACTTTGCTTGAACGTGTTGCAAACCTGTTGAGCTTACTTAGTCGCCGAACCTGCGAGCAACTTGTAACTGTTGGTTATGATCGGCGAAATATCCTTCAAGTGTCTGCACTTAATAACGGAGAATCAGGGTTTAAAACGCGTGGTCTGAGAGAATCTACGGTTCGTGGCCCAAATAACGATCTCCTGGTTTATTGCGGTTTTTGATACCCCTAATAGTAGTCATTCTGGAACCAAAATTTTTTGAGCCTAGGAGCATGCTTTTGATAAAAATTTTGAGATCAAAACTTGAAAAATCAACTTTTTGAAGAAAAATTTTTTTCCGAATTTTTTTGTGGTTTTCTGCGCATAAAATTTTATTTACCACATGGAATGAGCTGAAAATTTATATACGTATTCTACGTTTCACGGCGGTCATTTTGAGCTATAAGTGACCTGATTTGAAAAAAATTTAACTACCGTACCATACCCAAACATAACGGCAAGTTTGGTCAAGTAGGTGTCAACTTTGACCCAAAATTCCTAACATGGCCACCATAGACGAAAGATGCCGTATGCGGCAATGGATAGGCTGTTGGTCGGTCATCATCACCCCGGGAATCCACCCCCCGCGCATCGCCCTGTAGATCAGTGAAAAATTCGATTTTCTAAAAAAAATTGTCAAATTTGCTCAAAAATTACCTTTTTGTTGTGAAAACCACGACATAATTTTTTTCTCCAGATTTCTATTTGAACATGCTATTATACATATCGTTAATAAAATCTATTAGCTACATTTTGAGCCCTACAGGTTGACATTTCGACCATTTTTCAACATCTTAACGAGGGAATATGCCCTGTGAATTCTTTTTTGCCTGGAAAGCACGCGTCATCATGCGACACGGACACTTTCAACGGCGGCCGTCAGTGATAGAGTCATATAATCACTAAATCAATAGCATATTATGAAAGTAGACTCAATTCCACGTGTTTTGAGCTTTTTTTAACCGCATTTGATAAACTATTCAAAATAGAAATCAACCCCGATATTTTTTTTACGTTAACTTTTTATCTAAAAATCGTCAAGATCGAGACATAAATGTCGAAATAAAGAAAAAATTGTGAGATTTATTCACACAAACCAAGTGATGCCCCTACAGTAGACCTTCAACATTGTAACGTGATATTCCCTCCCCACATGTAAAAACTTTTTTTTACTTTTTGACGGGACCAATTTTTGCCAAAAGTTCTAAATTTACTAATTTTTTTAATTTTCCGGGCATGGTTGATGGTTGATCAGTACTTCATGCATGATAATACGTTTGTCTGATAAACAAAGTAATGCTGTCATACGTTTAGATGCTTTAGTAAACCTTCAAAACAACATAAATAGGGCTAGAAAGATGAGTATGACCAAAAATCGATGAAAACCCAAGAATTTTCTGCTTGCTAAAAACAACGAAATTTTTGCGTTGTAAGCCAGCAAAGAGGGGTGAAAACGGATGTGTCATGCAATATGAAGTATTTAATTCTAATTTATCAGAAATGAAATTTCCTGCAACGTTTATACTGGTGTTAACTGTTTTGAACAGTCTTTTTAATCGATTTTCGACTGAAACTCAAGAATGTCGGTTGTTGGTAAATAAACGGTGGAAAAATACCTTCATTCCTATTCAATCGTTCAAATAGGTTCGAAATGTGTTTGCTGATTAGTTTTTTACAGATGTTTGATATTGTTTCCTAACCATACTGAATCAAAGTCTAAAGCACCTGCTGATTGCCGTCAACTCAGGGAAACTATGCATAAAACTATGCGCCGCTTTATTGTTTCAAATTGAACTGATGTCAATCGAGGAACCAACAACTCAATCACTTATAAATTAAAGTTTTGTACATTCGTTTACCAAGTCTCAAAACGTGAAATAAATATTTATCGTATTATACCAAATTGGATTTCGACATTTCTATTCAAGATTAACCCACGGTGGCGATTTCTTCTCTCGAAAACTACTACTTCCATAATCAAGATGTCAAAGCAGTAGAAAGCAGTTCATATTAGCAAAACTCAACCTCGTTTTCCCACTACGGAAATGAGTGAGCCAATGAGTGATCGAACGAGTGAATCCCTGAGACATTACTATAGAATACTAACCATTGAAAATATATTATAATTCAGACATTGTTTAGGTATAAAGTAAAATATTCACCAGTTCATACACAAGCTTCCACCTCTCAAAAAGGCCTTTTTTCGGGATATCTTTGTCAGTCAGACTGATATACGACGAGTGAAAAATGCATGATTCATTGAGAAATATATACAATAGGAAATCAGATTTTCAGGCGGTTCTATCCACCATTTGAGAAAAGAACTCCACTTTTTGCAACCGTATTCCCTCTCGTTTTCGTTCGTTTCCGGAACGTCTGTCTCCCTCCACCATGTACATTGTGTTCCATACGTACAGGTACAGTACATAGGTACAGTAAGTATGCAAAGGTGGAAACGTTTTTTACAACAGATCTGAACGATCTATGAATGAGACGTTCATGACTCCTTCGAGTTTCATTTTAGAGTTACAAGAACTTCAGACAAAAATCATTTGTGCAGTTTGACACCGTCGTGTAGGTGAGGTTGCATTACATACGCACTCGTCATCAAATAATAACACGAATCAGCGGAACATTAGACACATATGTATATGTACACACGATACTCGTGAAAAGAATTTTACGGAGTCACCGAGTTTGTGAATGAACGAGGGAGTTGATTACTAGGTGACTTAAAACGGTAGCTAAGTGAAATGATTTGAAACTAATACAATGTATCTGCCAACAGTATTCAGTTATTCGATAAAGCACTGAAATCGTACCGCGGAAACAACCATCAAATTCTCTAAGTATTATACGTATGTACGTGGTACATGTACGTACATAGGTACAGTATGATTATGAAACAATATCAAATATCTTTAAAAAAACTAACCAGCAAACACATTTCGAATCTATTTGAATGATTGTTTAGGAAAGAAGGTATTTTTCCACCGTTTATTTACCAACAAACGACACTCTTGAGTTTCAGTCGAAAATCTATGAAAACTTCCTGTTCAAAACAGTTAACACCAGTATTAACGTTGCAGGAAGTTTCATTTTCGATAAATTAGAATTAAATACTTCATTTTGCACGACACATCCTTTTTCACCCCTCTTTGCTGGCTTACAACGCAAAAATTTCGTTATTTTTAGCAAGCATAAAATTCTTGGGTTTTCATCGATTTTCGGTCATACTCATCTTTCTAGCCCTATTTATGTTATTTTGAAGGTTTACTAAAGCATCAAAACGTATGACAGCATTACTTTGTTTATCAGACAAACGTATTATCATGCATGAAGTACTGATCAACCATCAACCATGCCCGGAAAATTAAAAAAAATAGTAAATTTAGAACTTTTGGCAAAAATTGGTCCCGTCAAAAAGTAAAAAAAAGTTTTTACATGTGGGGAGGGAATATCACGTTACAATGTTGAAGGTCTACTGTAGGGGCATCACTTGGTTTGTGTGAATAAATCTCACAATTTTTTTCTTTATTTCGACATTTATGTCTCGATCTTGACGATTTTTAGATAAAAAATTAACGTAAAAAAATATCGGGGTTGATTTCTATTTTGAATAGTTTATCAAATGCGGTTAAAAAAAGCTCAAAACACGTGGAATTGAGTCTACTTTCATAATATGCCATTGATTTAGTGATTATATGACTCTATCACTGACGGCCGCCGTTGAAAGTGTCCGTGTCGCATGATGACGCGTGCTTTCCAGGCAAAAAAGAATTCACAGGGCATATTCCCTCGTTAAGATGTTGAAAAATGGTCGAAATGTCAACCTGTAGGGCTCAAAATGTAGCTAATAGATTTTATTAACGATATGTATAATAACATGTTCAAATAGAAATCTGGAGAAAAAATTATGTCGTGGTTTTCACAAAAAAAAAGTAATTTTTGAGCAAATTTGACAATTTTTTTTAGAAAATCGAATTTTTCACTGATCTACAGGGCGATGCGCGGGGGGTGGATTCCCGGGGTGATGATGACCGACCAACAGCCTATCCATTGCCGCATACGGCATCTTTCGTCTATGGTGGCCATGTTAGGAATTTTGGGTCAAAGTTGACACCTACTTGACCAAACTTGCCGTTATGTTTGGGTATGGTACGGTAGTTAAATTTCTTTCAAATCAGGTCACTTATAGCTCAAAATGACCGCCGTGAAACGTAGAATACGTATATAAATTTTCAGCTCATTCCATGTGGTGTATAAAATTTTATGCGCAGAAGACCACAAAAAAATTCGGAAAAAAATTTTTCTTCAAAAAGTTGATTTTTCAAGTTTTGATCTCAAAATTTTTATCAAAAGCATGCTCCTAGGCTCAAAAATTTTTGGTTCCAGAATGACTACTATTAGGGGTATCAAAAACCGCAATAAACCAGGAGATCGTTATTTGGGCCACGAACTCCATACAACCCGTAGATTCTCTCAGACCATGCGTTTTAAAACGCGTTGCCTGAGAAAACCTACAGCTTGTATGGAGAGTGTGGCCCAAATAACAAAAATTGAGATTTATGGTGTTTTGGGACCTACTATGGGAGTGTATCAAAACCCTATAGCCGTTTTGTTCAAATTCGCTTAAAACCGGAAAAATCCGGATTTTAAGATTTTTGACAAAAAATTTATGTCAGCATGCGACGCACGCACTTCAAACGGCCGTTCTGAACGATAGCGTTGTCCTATGCTGATGGGAGTATGATATTCTGAAACTAGACTTTTTTGCGCGTCTTATGAGCCCTAAAAGTTGTGTTTTGAAAGTTTTTTCAAATATGTACCAGTTACCTGAAAAAAATGAATGTTAATGAAAAAAGTGAAAAATCGTCGACTCGTCAACTTTGAGGCCAAATAAAAAATTTGGCCCTCAAAGCGAGCTCAAACCGTGCCTGTAGCGTGATGCCCCAGATAGTCAACTTTGAAAAAATCGATGTTTACCCCCCCACACCCCCCTTCAAAATCGAGATACATGAGCTTTTTTGAAAAAAAGTGCAAAAATTGGCGAATTCCACTTGCCAAAAAGTATCAGCACATGTGGCAACAGCACATATGGCGTATATTTTGACTCTGCTGGTTCCTATCTACCGAATGGTGTACATGTCGACCGTATTCGAGCTCATATGAAAGAGAAAATCTACTTAAAAGTGCCAAAAACTGCCCTTTTTCAAGATTTTTTCTAACGAATTTTCAAAATTTCTTCTCCAACATGTGATAGGGTTCTTTTAAACTGGATTTTTGAATGCAACGCAGTTGTCTGACTGCAGTTATGCACTGCTACTACGATAGAACTGTGTTTCATCAATGAAACATGGAAAGATCGAACCATTTAGGTGGGTTTTTGTGAAAAATCAAAAATGAACACGCGTCGCACGCACTTCAAACGGCCGTTCTGAACGATAGCGTTGTCCTATGCTGATGGGAGTATGATATTCTGAAACTAGACTTTTTTGCGCGTCTTATGAGCCCTAAAAGTTGTGTTTTGAAAGTTTTTTCAAATATGTACCAGTTACCTGAAAAAAATGAATGTTAATGAAAAAAGTGAAAAATCGTCGACTCGTCAACTTTGAGGCCAAATAAAAAATTTGGCCCTCAAAGCGAGCTCAAACCGTGCCTGTAGCGTGATGCCCCAGATAGTCAACTTTGAAAAAATCGATGTTTACCCCCCCCACACCCCCCTTCAAAATCGAGATACATGAGCTTTTTTGAAAAAAAGTGCAAAAATTGGCGAAGTCCACTTGCCAAAAAGTATCAGCACATGTGGCAACAGCACATATGGCGTATATTTTGACTCTGCTGGTTCCTATCTACCGAATGGTGTACATGTCGACCGTATTCGAGCTCATATGAAAGAGAAAATCTACTTAAAAGTGCCAAAAACTGCCCTTTTTCAAGATTTTTTCTAACGAATTTTCAAAATTTCTTCTCCAACATGTGATAGGGTTCTTTTAAACTGGATTTTTGAATGCAACGCAGTTGTCTGACTGCAGTTATGCACTGCTACTACGATAGAACTGTGTTTCATCAATGAAACATGGAAAGATCGAACCATTTAGGTGGGTTTTTGTGAAAAATCAAAAATGAACACGCGTCGCACGCACTTCAAACGGCCGTTCTGAACGATAGCGTTGTCCTATGCTGATGGGAGTATGATATTCTGAAACTAGACTTCTTTGCGCGTCTTTTGAGCCCTAAAAGTTGTGTTTTGAAAGTTTTTTCAAATATGTACCAGTTACCTGAAAAAAATGAATGTTAATGAAAAAAGTGAAAAATCGTCGACTCGTCAACTTTGAGGCCAAATAAAAAATTTGGCCCTCAAAGCGAGCTCAAACCGTGCCTGTAGCGTGATGCCCCAGATAGTCAACTTTGAAAAAATCGATGTTTACCCCCCCACACCCCCCTTCAAAATCGAGATACATGAGCTTTTTTGAAAAAAAGTGCAAAAATTGGCGAATTCCACTTGCCAAAAAGTATCAGCACATGTGGCAACAGCACATATGGCGTATATTTTGACTCTGCTGGTTCCTATCTACCGAATGGTGTACATGTCGACCGTATTCGAGCTCATATGAAAGAGAAAATCTACTTAAAAGTGCCAAAAACTGCCCTTTTTCAAGATTTTTTCTAACGAATTTTCAAAATTTCTTCTCCAACATGTGATAGGGTTCTTTTAAACTGGATTTTTGAATGCAACGCAGTTGTCTGACTGCAGTTATGCACTGCTACTACGATAGAACTGTGTTTCATCAATGAAACATGGAAAGATCGAACCATTTAGGTGGGTTTTTGTGAAAAATCAAAAATGAACACGCGTCGCACGCACTTCAAACGGCCGTTCTGAACGATAGCGTTGTCCTATGCTGATGGGAGTATGATATTCTGAAACTAGACTTTTTTGCGCGTCTTATGAGCCCTAAAAGTTGTGTTTTGAAAGTTTTTTCAAATATGTACCAGTTACCTGAAAAAAATGAATGTTAATGAAAAAAGTGAAAAATCGTCGACTCGTCAACTTTGAGGCCAAATAAAAAATTTGGCCCTCAAAGCGAGCTCAAACCGTGCCTGTAGCGTGATGCCCCAGATAGTCAACTTTGAAAAAATCGATGTTTACCCCCCCCCCCCCCCCCACACCCCCCTTCAAAATCGAGATACATGAGCTTTTTTGAAAAAAAGTGCAAAAATTGGCGAATTCCACTTGCCAAAAAGTATCAGCACATGTGGCAACAGCACATATGGCGTATATTTTGACTCTGCTGGTTCCTATCCACCGAATGGTGTACATGTCGACCGTATTCGAGCTCATATGAAAGAGAAAATCTACTTAAAAGTGCCAAAAACTGCCCTTTTTCAAGATTTTTTCTAACGAATTTTCAAAATTTCTTCTCCAACATGTGATAGGGTTCTTTTAAACTGGATTTTTGAATGCAACGCAGTTGTCTGACTGCAGTTATGCACTGCTACTACGATAGAACTGTGTTTCATCAATGAAACATGGAAAGATCGAACCATTTAGGTGGGTTTTTGTGAAAAATCAAAAATGAACACGCGTCGCACGCACTTCAAACGGCCGTTCTGAACGATAGCGTTGTCCTATGCTGATGGGAGTGTGATATTCTGAAACTAGACTTTTTTGCGCGTCTTATGAGCCCTAAAAGTTGTGTTTTGAAAGTTTTTTCAAATATGTACCAGTTACCTGAAAAAAATGAATGTTAATGAAAAAAGTGAAAAATCGTCGACTCGTCAACTTTGAGGCCAAATAAAAAATTTGGCCCTCAAAGCGAGCTCAAACCGTGCCTGTAGCGTGATGCCCCAGATAGTCAACTTTGAAAAAATCGATGTTTACCCCCCCCCCCCCCCACACCCCCCTTCAAAATCGAGATACATGAGCTTTTTTGAAAAAAAGTGCAAAAATTGGCGAATTCCACTTGCCAAAAAGTATCAGCACATGTGGCAACAGCACATATGGCGTATATTTTGACTCTGCTGGTTCCTATCCACCGAATGGTGTACATGTCGACCGTATTCGAGCTCATATGAAAGAGAAAATCTACTTAAAAGTGCCAAAAACTGCCCTTTTTCAAGATTTTTTCTAACGAATTTTCAAAATTTCTTCTCCAACATGTGATAGGGTTCTTTTAAACTGGATTTTTGAATGCAACGCAGTTGTCTGACTGCAGTTATGCACTGCTACTACGATAGAACTGTGTTTCATCAATGAAACATGGAAAGATCGAACCATTTAGGTGGGTTTTTGTGAAAAATCAAAAATGAACACGCGTCGCACGCACTTCAAACGGCCGTTCTGAACGATAGCGTTGTCCTATGCTGATGGGAGTGTGATATTCTGAAACTAGACTTTTTTGCGCGTCTTATGAGCCCTAAAAGTTGTGTTTTGAAAGTTTTTTCAAATATGTACCAGTTACCTGAAAAAAATGAATGTTAATGAAAAAAGTGAAAAATCGTCGACTCGTCAACTTTGAGGCCAAATAAAAAATTTGGCCCTCAAAGCGAGCTCAAACCGTGCCTGTAGCGTGATGCCCCAGATAGTCAACTTTGAAAAAATCGATGTTTACCCCCCCCACACCCCCCTTCAAAATCGAGATACATGAGCTTTTTTGAAAAAAAGTGCAAAAATTGGCGAAGTCCACTTGCCAAAAAGTATCAGCACATGTGGCAACAGCACATATGGCGTATATTTTGACTCTGCTGGTTCCTATCTACCGAATGGTGTACATGTCGACCGTATTCGAGCTCATATGAAAGAGAAAATCTACTTAAAAGTGCCAAAAACTGCCCTTTTTCAAGATTTTTTCTAACGAATTTTCAAAATTTCTTCTCCAACATGTGATAGGGTTCTTTTAAACTGGATTTTTGAATGCAACGCAGTTGTCTGACTGCAGTTATGCACTGCTACTACGATAGAACTGTGTTTCATCAATGAAACATGGAAAGATCGAACCATTTAGGTGGGTTTTTGTGAAAAATCAAAAATGAACACGCGTCGCACGCACTTCAAACGGCCGTTCTGAACGATAGCGTTGTCCTATGCTGATGGGAGTATGATATTCTGAAACTAGACTTCTTTGCGCGTCTTTTGAGCCCTAAAAGTTGTGTTTTGAAAGTTTTTTCAAATATGTACCAGTTACCTGAAAAAAATGAATGTTAATGAAAAAAGTGAAAAATCGTCGACTCGTCAACTTTGAGGCCAAATAAAAAAGTTGGCCCTCAAAGCGAGCTCAAACCGTGCCTGTAGCGTGATGCCCCAGATAGTCAACTTTGAAAAAATCGATGTTTACCCCCCCCCACACCCCCCTTCAAAATCGAGATACATGAGCTTTTTTGAAAAAAAGTGCAAAAATTGGCGAATTCCACTTGCCAAAAAGTATCAGCACATGTGGCAACAGCACATATGGCGTATATTTTGACTCTGCTGGTTCCTATCTACCGAATGGTGTACATGTCGACCGTATTCGAGCTCATATGAAAGAGAAAATCTACTTAAAAGTGCCAAAAACTGCCCTTTTTCAAGATTTTTTCTAACGAATTTTCAAAATTTCTTCTCCAACATGTGATAGGGTTCTTTTAAACTGGATTTTTGAATGCAACGCAGTTGTCTGACTGCAGTTATGCACTGCTACTACGATAGAACTGTGTTTCATCAATGAAACATGGAAAGATCGAACCATTTAGGTGGGTTTTTGTGAAAAATCAAAAATGAACACGCGTCGCACGCACTTCAAACGGCCGTTCTGAACGATAGCGTTGTCCTATGCTGATGGGAGTATGATATTCTGAAACTAGACTTTTTTGCGCGTCTTATGAGCCCTAAAAGTTGTGTTTTGAAAGTTTTTTCAAATATGTACCAGTTACCTGAAAAAAATGAATGTTAATGAAAAAAGTGAAAAATCGTCGACTCGTCAACTTTGAGGCCAAATAAAAAATTTGGCCCTCAAAGCGAGCTCAAACCGTGCCTGTAGCGTGATGCCCCAGATAGTCAACTTTGAAAAAATCGATGTTTACCCCCCCCCCCCCCCCACACCCCCCTTCAAAATCGAGATACATGAGCTTTTTTGAAAAAAAGTGCAAAAATTGGCGAATTCCACTTGCCAAAAAGTATCAGCACATGTGGCAACAGCACATATGGCGTATATTTTGACTCTGCTGGTTCCTATCCACCGAATGGTGTACATGTCGACCGTATTCGAGCTCATATGAAAGAGAAAATCTACTTAAAAGTGCCAAAAACTGCCCTTTTTCAAGATTTTTTCTAACGAATTTTCAAAATTTCTTCTCCAACATGTGATAGGGTTCTTTTAAACTGGATTTTTGAATGCAACGCAGTTGTCTGACTGCAGTTATGCACTGCTACTACGATAGAACTGTGTTTCATCAATGAAACATGGAAAGATCGAACCATTTAGGTGGGTTTTTGTGAAAAATCAAAAATGAACACGCGTCGCACGCACTTCAAACGGCCGTTCTGAACGATAGCGTTGTCCTATGCTGATGGGAGTGTGATATTCTGAAACTAGACTTTTTTGCGCGTCTTATGAGCCCTAAAAGTTGTGTTTTGAAAGTTTTTTCAAATATGTACCAGTTACCTGAAAAAAATGAATGTTAATGAAAAAAGTGAAAAATCGTCGACTCGTCAACTTTGAGGCCAAATAAAAAATTTGGCCCTCAAAGCGAGCTCAAACCGTGCCTGTAGCGTGATGCCCCAGATAGTCAACTTTGAAAAAATCGATGTTTACCCCCCCCCCCCCCCACACCCCCCTTCAAAATCGAGATACATGAGCTTTTTTGAAAAAAAGTGCAAAAATTGGCGAATTCCACTTGCCAAAAAGTATCAGCACATGTGGCAACAGCACATATGGCGTATATTTTGACTCTGCTGGTTCCTATCCACCGAATGGTGTACATGTCGACCGTATTCGAGCTCATATGAAAGAGAAAATCTACTTAAAAGTGCCAAAAACTGCCCTTTTTCAAGATTTTTTCTAACGAATTTTCAAAATTTCTTCTCCAACATGTGATAGGGTTCTTTTAAACTGGATTTTTGAATGCAACGCAGTTGTCTGACTGCAGTTATGCACTGCTACTACGATAGAACTGTGTTTCATCAATGAAACATGGAAAGATCGAACCATTTAGGTGGGTTTTTGTGAAAAATCAAAAATGAACACGCGTCGCACGCACTTCAAACGGCCGTTCTGAACGATAGCGTTGTCCTATGCTGATGGGAGTGTGATATTCTGAAACTAGACTTTTTTGCGCGTCTTATGAGCCCTAAAAGTTGTGTTTTGAAAGTTTTTTCAAATATGTACCAGTTACCTGAAAAAAATGAATGTTAATGAAAAAAGTGAAAAATCGTCGACTCGTCAACTTTGAGGCCAAATAAAAAATTTGGCCCTCAAAGCGAGCTCAAACCGTGCCTGTAGCGTGATGCCCCAGATAGTCAACTTTGAAAAAATCGATGTTTACCCCCCCCACACCCCCCTTCAAAATCGAGATACATGAGCTTTTTTGAAAAAAAGTGCAAAAATTGGCGAAGTCCACTTGCCAAAAAGTATCAGCACATGTGGCAACAGCACATATGGCGTATATTTTGACTCTGCTGGTTCCTATCTACCGAATGGTGTACATGTCGACCGTATTCGAGCTCATATGAAAGAGAAAATCTACTTAAAAGTGCCAAAAACTGCCCTTTTTCAAGATTTTTTCTAACGAATTTTCAAAATTTCTTCTCCAACATGTGATAGGGTTCTTTTAAACTGGATTTTTGAATGCAACGCAGTTGTCTGACTGCAGTTATGCACTGCTACTACGATAGAACTGTGTTTCATCAATGAAACATGGAAAGATCGAACCATTTAGGTGGGTTTTTGTGAAAAATCAAAAATGAACACGCGTCGCACGCACTTCAAACGGCCGTTCTGAACGATAGCGTTGTCCTATGCTGATGGGAGTATGATATTCTGAAACTAGACTTCTTTGCGCGTCTTTTGAGCCCTAAAAGTTGTGTTTTGAAAGTTTTTTCAAATATGTACCAGTTACCTGAAAAAAATGAATGTTAATGAAAAAAGTGAAAAATCGTCGACTCGTCAACTTTGAGGCCAAATAAAAAATTTGGCCCTCAAAGCGAGCTCAAACCGTGCCTGTAGCGTGATGCCCCAGATAGTCAACTTTGAAAAAATCGATGTTTACCCCCCCACACCCCCCTTCAAAATCGAGATACATGAGCTTTTTTGAAAAAAAGTGCAAAAATTGGCGAATTCCACTTGCCAAAAAGTATCAGCACATGTGGCAACAGCACATATGGCGTATATTTTGACTCTGCTGGTTCCTATCTACCGAATGGTGTACATGTCGACCGTATTCGAGCTCATATGAAAGAGAAAATCTACTTAAAAGTGCCAAAAACTGCCCTTTTTCAAGATTTTTTCTAACGAATTTTCAAAATTTCTTCTCCAACATGTGATAGGGTTCTTTTAAACTGGATTTTTGAATGCAACGCAGTTGTCTGACTGCAGTTATGCACTGCTACTACGATAGAACTGTGTTTCATCAATGAAACATGGAAAGATCGAACCATTTAGGTGGGTTTTTGTGAAAAATCAAAAATGAACACGCGTCGCACGCACTTCAAACGGCCGTTCTGAACGATAGCGTTGTCCTATGCTGATGGGAGTATGATATTCTGAAACTAGACTTTTTTGCGCGTCTTATGAGCCCTAAAAGTTGTGTTTTGAAAGTTTTTTCAAATATGTACCAGTTACCTGAAAAAAATGAATGTTAATGAAAAAAGTGAAAAATCGTCGACTCGTCAACTTTGAGGCCAAATAAAAAATTTGGCCCTCAAAGCGAGCTCAAACCGTGCCTGTAGCGTGATGCCCCAGATAGTCAACTTTGAAAAAATCGATGTTTACCCCCCCCCCCCCCCCACACCCCCCTTCAAAATCGAGATACATGAGCTTTTTTGAAAAAAAGTGCAAAAATTGGCGAATTCCACTTGCCAAAAAGTATCAGCACATGTGGCAACAGCACATATGGCGTATATTTTGACTCTGCTGGTTCCTATCCACCGAATGGTGTACATGTCGACCGTATTCGAGCTCATATGAAAGAGAAAATCTACTTAAAAGTGCCAAAAACTGCCCTTTTTCAAGATTTTTTCTAACGAATTTTCAAAATTTCTTCTCCAACATGTGATAGGGTTCTTTTAAACTGGATTTTTGAATGCAACGCAGTTGTCTGACTGCAGTTATGCACTGCTACTACGATAGAACTGTGTTTCATCAATGAAACATGGAAAGATCGAACCATTTAGGTGGGTTTTTGTGAAAAATCAAAAATGAACACGCGTCGCACGCACTTCAAACGGCCGTTCTGAACGATAGCGTTGTCCTATGCTGATGGGAGTGTGATATTCTGAAACTAGACTTTTTTGCGCGTCTTATGAGCCCTAAAAGTTGTGTTTTGAAAGTTTTTTCAAATATGTACCAGTTACCTGAAAAAAATGAATGTTAATGAAAAAAGTGAAAAATCGTCGACTCGTCAACTTTGAGGCCAAATAAAAAATTTGGCCCTCAAAGCGAGCTCAAACCGTGCCTGTAGCGTGATGCCCCAGATAGTCAACTTTGAAAAAATCGATGTTTACCCCCCCCCACACCCCCCTTCAAAATCGAGATACATGAGCTTTTTTGAAAAAAAGTGCAAAAATTGGCGAATTCCACTTGCCAAAAAGTATCAGCACATGTGGCAACAGCACATATGGCGTATATTTTGACTCTGCTGGTTCCTATCTACCGAATGGTGTACATGTCGACCGTATTCGAGCTCATATGAAAGAGAAAATCTACTTAAAAGTGCCAAAAACTGCCCTTTTTCAAGATTTTTTCTAACGAATTTTCAAAATTTCTTCTCCAACATGTGATAGGGTTCTTTTAAACTGGATTTTTGAATGCAACGCAGTTGTCTGACTGCAGTTATGCACTGCTACTACGATAGAACTGTGTTTCATCAATGAAACATGGAAAGATCGAACCATTTAGGTGGGTTTTTGTGAAAAATCAAAAATGAACACGCGTCGCACGCACTTCAAACGGCCGTTCTGAACGATAGCGTTGTCCTATGCTGATGGGAGTATGATATTCTGAAACTAGACTTCTTTGCGCGTCTTTTGAGCCCTAAAAGTTGTGTTTTGAAAGTTTTTTCAAATATGTACCAGTTACCTGAAAAAAATGAATGTTAATGAAAAAAGTGAAAAATCGTCGACTCGTCAACTTTGAGGCCAAATAAAAAAGTTGGCCCTCAAAGCGAGCTCAAACCGTGCCTGTAGCGTGATGCCCCAGATAGTCAACTTTGAAAAAATCGATGTTTACCCCCCCCCACACCCCCCTTCAAAATCGAGATACATGAGCTTTTTTGAAAAAAAGTGCAAAAATTGGCGAATTCCACTTGCCAAAAAGTATCAGCACATGTGGCAACAGCACATATGGCGTATATTTTGACTCTGCTGGTTCCTATCTACCGAATGGTGTACATGTCGACCGTATTCGAGCTCATATGAAAGAGAAAATCTACTTAAAAGTGCCAAAAACTGCCCTTTTTCAAGATTTTTTCTAACGAATTTTCAAAATTTCTTCTCCAACATGTGATAGGGTTCTTTTAAACTGGATTTTTGAATGCAACGCAGTTGTCTGACTGCAGTTATGCACTGCTACTACGATAGAACTGTGTTTCATCAATGAAACATGGAAAGATCGAACCATTTAGGTGGGTTTTTGTGAAAAATCAAAAATGAACACGCGTCGCACGCACTTCAAACGGCCGTTCTGAACGATAGCGTTGTCCTATGCTGATGGGAGTATGATATTCTGAAACTAGACTTTTTTGCGCGTCTTATGAGCCCTAAAAGTTGTGTTTTGAAAGTTTTTTCAAATATGTACCAGTTACCTGAAAAAAATGAATGTTAATGAAAAAAGTGAAAAATCGTCGACTCGTCAACTTTGAGGCCAAATAAAAAATTTGGCCCTCAAAGCGAGCTCAAACCGTGCCTGTAGCGTGATGCCCCAGATAGTCAACTTTGAAAAAATCGATGTTTACCCCCCCCCCCCCCCCCCCCACACCCCCCTTCAAAATCGAGATACATGAGCTTTTTTGAAAAAAAGTGCAAAAATTGGCGAATTCCACTTGCCAAAAAGTATCAGCACATGTGGCAACAGCACATATGGCGTATATTTTGACTCTGCTGGTTCCTATCCACCGAATGGTGTACATGTCGACCGTATTCGAGCTCATATGAAAGAGAAAATCTACTTAAAAGTGCCAAAAACTGCCCTTTTTCAAGATTTTTTCTAACGAATTTTCAAAATTTCTTCTCCAACATGTGATAGGGTTCTTTTAAACTGGATTTTTGAATGCAACGCAGTTGTCTGACTGCAGTTATGCACTGCTACTACGATAGAACTGTGTTTCATCAATGAAACATGGAAAGATCGAACCATTTAGGTGGGTTTTTGTGAAAAATCAAAAATGAACACGCGTCGCACGCACTTCAAACGGCCGTTCTGAACGATAGCGTTGTCCTATGCTGATGGGAGTGTGATATTCTGAAACTAGACTTTTTTGCGCGTCTTATGAGCCCTAAAAGTTGTGTTTTGAAAGTTTTTTCAAATATGTACCAGTTACCTGAAAAAAATGAATGTTAATGAAAAAAGTGAAAAATCGTCGACTCGTCAACTTTGAGGCCAAATAAAAAATTTGGCCCTCAAAGCGAGCTCAAACCGTGCCTGTAGCGTGATGCCCCAGATAGTCAACTTTGAAAAAATCGATGTTTACCCCCCCCCCCCCCCACACCCCCCTTCAAAATCGAGATACATGAGCTTTTTTGAAAAAAAGTGCAAAAATTGGCGAATTCCACTTGCCAAAAAGTATCAGCACATGTGGCAACAGCACATATGGCGTATATTTTGACTCTGCTGGTTCCTATCCACCGAATGGTGTACATGTCGACCGTATTCGAGCTCATATGAAAGAGAAAATCTACTTAAAAGTGCCAAAAACTGCCCTTTTTCAAGATTTTTTCTAACGAATTTTCAAAATTTCTTCTCCAACATGTGATAGGGTTCTTTTAAACTGGATTTTTGAATGCAACGCAGTTGTCTGACTGCAGTTATGCACTGCTACTACGATAGAACTGTGTTTCATCAATGAAACATGGAAAGATCGAACCATTTAGGTGGGTTTTTGTGAAAAATCAAAAATGAACACGCGTCGCACGCACTTCAAACGGCCGTTCTGAACGATAGCGTTGTCCTATGCTGATGGGAGTGTGATATTCTGAAACTAGACTTTTTGCGCGTCTTATGAGCCCTAAAAGTTGTGTTTTGAAAGTTTTTTCAAATATGTACCAGTTACCTGAAAAAAATGAATGTTAATGAAAAAAGTGAAAAATCGTCGACTCGTCAACTTTGAGGCCAAATAAAAAAGTTGGCCCTCAAAGCGAGCTCAAACC
>CAXIWR010000595.1:0-20272 GCA_964036265.1 Daptonema setosum | reverse complement strand
GTGTACGGAGGCTTGATACGTGTGGATTAAATGAATAAAAAATCATAATTCAATTTTTCATAAACCGTTTTCATCTACAGCCTACATTGTAAGACTTTTGTCCGCACCATACTGCGCAAAAAATTACTAGACCAGTGGTCTTACAAACTTGTGTGTGTCGGTGCTATCAGATTACAATGTGAAACACGCAGACAAGATTTTTTGATTATTTGCATTTAATCAGAGTTTTAATTTGAGAGAGACGTCTGGGCGTTAGGAGTGGTTATGTATGAGCTGTTGATCGGTAGCCCTCCGTTTGACGCTGAAAACTACAAACAAACCCAATACAACATCGCCCATGTCATATATGCCATTCCAAACTTCGTGTCACCACCTGCTGTCGTCTTGATTTGCAAGGTTGGCTAGTACAACAACCACCCACATTACATAAGTGATCACTTGTAACTGGAATGTTTCATGCGCGCATAACGCAAAGTTTGGAAACAGAGTTTAGGGTCAAAAACCCTCTGAACAACCAGAAACTCGAGTTTTCAAACTTGTTATACAGTAACAACATGTTGATGACATCAGTGTCGTGCGTTCTTCAACGTGTATCGCATGATAAAAATTACTTAAGAATAAAAAAAATGTGTAAACTATGTATTAAAAATATGTTTGATGGCAGCTTTTGCGTAAAACTCCGGATGATCGGTTGCCGTTGGTAGAGGTGCTTCAACATCCATGGTTGAACGAACGACACATCGATAGTATAAAGAATCAGGTGCATGAGTGAGTGAGTGAGTGAGTGAGTGAGTGAGTGAGTGAGTGAGTGAGTGAGTGAGTGAGTGAGTGAGTGAGTGAGTGAGTGAGTGAGTGAGTGAGTGAGTGAGTGAGTGAGTGAGTGAGTGAGTGAGTGAGTGAGTGAGTGAGTGAGTGAGTGAGTGAGTGAGTGAGTGAGTGAGTGAGTGAGTGAGTGAGTGAGTGAGTGAGTGAGTGAGTGAGTGAGTGAGTGAGTGAGTGAGTGAGTGAGTGAGTGAGTGAGTGAGTGAGTGAGTGAGTGAGTGAGTGAGTGAGTGAGTGAGTGAGTGAGTGAGTGAGTGAGTGAGTGAGTGAGTGAGTGAGTGAGTGAGTGAGTGAGTGAGTGAGTGAGTGAGTGAGTGAGTGAGTGAGTGAGTGAGTGAGTGAGTGAGTGAGTGAGTGAGTGAGTGAGTGAGTGAGTGAGTGAGTGAGTGAGTGAGTGAGTGAGTAAGTGAGTGAGTGAGTGAGTGAGTGAGTGAGTGAGTGAGTGAGTGAGTGAGTGAGTGAGTGAGTGAGTGAGTGAGTGAGTGAGTGAGTGAGTGGGTGAGTGAGTGAGTGAGTGAGTGAGTGAGTGAGTGAGTGAGTGAGTGAGTGAGTGAGTGAGTGAGTGAGTGAGTGAGTGAGTGAGTGAGTGAGTGAGTGAGTGAGTGCGATTTCCCTAAATTTTGTGACTGACTACATATGTACATAGGTAACTCAGGCTGAGGGTTGTACCGGCAATGTCTCGAGCCTGACAACAGAAAGTAGCATCAGTACCGGCAACGTCTCGAGCCTGACAACAGCACGTAGCATCAGTACCGCCCACAGTTACACAGTCGATCAAACCTACTCAACGTCCAGTACGTCGGCGTTATCCAACATCAGTCAAAACTCATTCGTTGGTTTTGTGCTAGCGGTTGCGGGATGACATGCCCGTTAAATGATACTGTGGTTGAAAATACAAAAAAAAACAATGTAATTTCCGATTTGATTAACAAAAAAACAAATTGATAACGTTTCTTACGCATGTCAAAAAACCAGAGTTCTCAAGGTAATTTTCAAAGGAGTGTGGTGTTTCCAATCAACTACGTTATGCATTTGTGCTATTTTTGAACGTGGATTGCAGACCCGTTATGATGGTTTCACGCTGAAACTGTGCGACGTGTCCATTAGCGTGACTGGAGAAAACGATCAGCATCAACTGGTCAAAACCATTTACAAGTGGGTTTGCGGTCAGTGATTGAATAAATGAGAGAGTAAGTGAGTGAATGAGGTAGTTATAAAATGTTTGTTCGCTAGATATAGGTGAGTACGTACATATGTACAGGGTGTCCCAGCGAGGGGTTCACGATTTGTTTTTCGAATAACTTTTGTGTACGTTGATCAATGGATTTAAAATTTAATACTGTGATTACCAATACTTTGGCAATTTTTTTGCTTTTTTAAATTTACAAATTCATTCAGTACAGCTCGTGTAACAATCGATTGAAAAAAACAAATTTTTTTGAACGAATTTTCAGTAGATTTTTATTTGGAAACATACTCAAAACTGATTTAATGGTGATTATACGACAAGTTTATTCACTAATTGTGCAAGAAACAATGTAAAAGATGAGTCTTATTTGTTATGACCACCAGATTTTCAATACAATGATCGATACGGGTTACAAAAGTGAGTAATGCTTGCAGTCGCGTTTCGGCAGCAATGTTGGCGATTACCATTGAGATGATGTCTTTAATTCTTCAACTGTGTTGGTGTTGATGGAAGAAAAAAGTTCCCTCAGATGTCCCCAAAACCAGTAATCAGAAGCGGTCAAATCGGGGGATCGCACCGGCCAATCCGTGGTTCCTCCACGTCCGATTCACTCAGTGAAGTGATTGTTCACGCACAGAATGTGCTCAGTGAGGTGGCGCTCCGTCAGCTTGCATAACCACCGTTCCATTTACGACATCCTCGAGATCTTCGAGTTGTGGTAGCAAAAAAATATTGAGCATGTGTCAATACTTGTCACTGGTTACATTTCCGTCAAAGAAAAAGGCCCGATCAAACCGCCGGGCCAAATGGCACACCAAACGCTGACTTTGGGCGCGTGCATCGGTTGAGTTGATTAACAAAAAAGTTGAGATTAGAAGTGACATAATAATGACAATTAAATCTATTTACATTGTTTCTTGCTCAATTTGTGAAAAAACTTGTCGTATAATCACCATTAACTTAGTTTTGAATATGTTTCCAAATGAAATTCTATTGAAAATTCGTTCAAAAAAATTAGTTTTTTTTCAATCGATTGTTACACGAGCTGTACTAAAAGAATTTGTAAATTTAAAAAAGCAAAAAAATTGCCAAAGTATTGGTAATCACAGTATTAAATTTTAAATCTATTGATCAACGTACACAAAAGTTATTCAAAAAACAAATCGTGAACCCCTCGCTGGGACACCCTGTATACATACTGTAGTTACCGGGTGGTACTGTGCCTGAGGCGTCGATGATCAAGTCATCAAATAACAACGTTAAGCTTACCTAATTTTTTGAAGAAAACTTGGAGATGAAGTCGGTGAGCCGGCTATTGGCATAATTAGACAGATGATTGACAAACAACAGATCACTGAAGCAGTTCGATGCCAGTCTACCAGTATAATAATCAGGTGAGTGAGTGATTGATGATTTGAATGAGTGAGTGAGTGAGTGAGTGAGTGAGTGAGTGAGTGAGTGAGTGAGTGAGTGAGTGAGTGAGTGAGTGAGTGAGTGAGTGAGTGAGTGAGTGAGTGAGTGAGTGAGTGAGTGAGTGAGTGAGTGAGTGAGTGAGTGAGTGAGTGAGTGAGTGAGTGAGTGAGTGAGTGATGAATGAGTGAGTGAGTGAGTGAATGAGTGAGTTAGTGAGTGAGTGAAAGAGTAAGTGAGTGAGCGTGTGAGTAATGAATGAGTGAGTGAGTGAGTGAGTGAGTGATTGATGATTTGAATGAGTGAGTGAGTGAGTGAGTGAGTGAGTGAGTGAGTGAGTGAGTGAGTGAGTGAGTGAGTGAGTGAGTGAGTGAGTGAGTGAGTGAGTGAGTGAGTGAGTGAGTGAGTGAGTGAGTGAGTGAGTGAGTGAGTGAGTGAGTGAGTGAGTGAGTGAGTGAGTGAGTGAGTGAGTGAGTGAGTGAGTGAGTGATGAATGAGTGAGTGAGTGAGTGAATGAGTGAGTTAGTGAGTGAGTGAGTGAAAGAGTAAGTGAGTGAGCGTGTGAGTAATGAGTGAGTGAGTGAGTGAGTGAGTGAGTGAGTGAGTGAGTGAGTGAGTGAGTGAGTGAGTGAGTGAGTGAGTGAGTGAGTGAGTGAGTGAGTGAGTGAGTGAGTGAGTGAGTGAGTGAGTGAGTGAGTGAGTGAGTGAGTGAGTGAGTGAGTGAGTGAGTGAGTGAGTGAGTGAGTGAGTGAGTGAGTGAGTGAGTGAGTGAGTGAGTGAGTGAGTGAGTGAGTGAGTGAGTGAGTGAGTGAGTGAGTGAGTGAGTGAGTGAGTGAGTGAGTGAGTGAGTGAGTGAGTGAGTGAGTGAGTGAGTGAGTGAGTGAGTGAGTGAGTGAGTGAGTGAGTGAGTGAGTGAGTGAGTTAGTGAGTGAGTGAGTGAGTGAGTGAGTGAGTGAGTGAGTGAGTGAGTGAGTGAGTGAGTGAGTGAGTGAGTGAGTGAGTGAGTGAGTGAGTGAGTGAGTGAGTGAGTGAGTTAGTGAGTGAGTTAGTGAGTGAGTGATCTAGTGGATAACATTTGTAGGTTGCGTAGGAATGAATACTGGACAAAGAAGCGAGCAAAGCTTCTCACCTACGCAACTAAGAAAGCGGCGTTGTCCGGTCGGCTGAAATTCTGTAGTGGACTGCAGATGATCGATGACTCATGAAGCATAAATACTGTTAGACGACAAACTGTGAAACTTTGTGTGGTAACATTTTTCTCTAACGAAATAATTTCGTTTCGTTTTTAAACAAATAGAAACTGCCTTATCAATCAATCGTCATGATGCTTGAATCAATGGTTAATGGACGATACGATAATTAGTTCATGTATAAACATATTTCCTGTTTAACTTGTATCGAGATTGTTTTTGAATTGTTAGCCAAAAACAGATCACTAAGAATTACTTTGCTCAATATGTAATATTTATTTCGTGTAGCTTGGCCGCGTTTCCTCGCATTCAGACTATTGTTTGACGACAGAAATGATTTCTTCAAAATTGGAGGAAAAAATTTGTAGCTTTATATGATTGACCATTTGAATAAAGTATAATTTTGTAGAAACTCTAATTTCTGTTTAATATTTTGTGTAATGTAAACCTACTAATACGATTTAGTCCATAAATTGAAGAACATGTTGATAAATAAAATTTTACCTACTAGGGTAAACCCGTTGCTACGCAACTGAGTGTTAAGTTTACAAAAAATATTATCGATGTAAACCCGTCAACATACAAAATTAGCTTCGTTATATGTAAGTACCACGAACCCGTTGCTATGCAACTCAAATTATCATTGATTCATATGTGTAGTTCTAAGTTGAAACTTCTAACAATATTTCTAGAAAAACAACACAGCCTTCCGTTGAAAACTCGCTACCCGACCCGAGATTTCAGTACATTAAACTTACCCGACACATTAAGTTCGGAGTTTATTGTTTAAATATTTGTTGTTTTGAGAATAATTCAACTCCGGGATCACACTAAAAAGAACCCGTGGAACGCTATTTTCTATAGTGAAGAATCATGTTTTACCCATCCCGTATAAAACAATTAGAATCTTCGGATAATTCGTAGTGAAGGAAGACCAGTTGAAATATTCAAACTTTACCCGATCTTTTTTAGTTAAAAAAGTTTTTATTTCCACTACCAAAATATTAGGCGGCATTTTAGTTAAGGTCTTTCAGTTTTCCAGTTTCATGAATGGGAGGGTATTGATGATTGCACCGTTTGTTAAAAACAAATTATTGCGTGAATCAATAAAATTGCTCATGAAAGGCCATTATTATGACTGACCTTCATGAATGTTGAGGTTTCAGGTTTGAAAATCAGTTGAACGGATGTTGATGACTTCGCAATAAGAGTTGAGTACACCAATTAAGAGTAATTATGAACTTCCAACACGTCAATGCCGGTTGAGTTAGAGGTCAGATTTGAAAAACAACTGAAGGGGACGTGATGATTTACTTTGATTCTGACATCGAAAAACAAAAGGTGTTTTGCTGTTCTTTCGCTTTATTTATACCCAAAGCGTGACACACATACATTGTCTAATTTATATATAGATTCATTTTTTGTTTTCATTTTAATTTTTGAATTGTTATGTTCTGGACCAGTTTATTGTCGGTTGACCTTTTCATCGGTTGTTGATTCCTATAGCTGGACCGGACCGAATGCAATAAAGTTATAATAACTATATTACTTAAGGAATGGACTATCGTTTTTCTGAGGTAAAATTTGCTGTTATAAGATTTTGTTCAATTTCGTGTACTCTACAAACAAATGCATTATTTTGTAATTGTGCTAATTTCTGAGGCCGTGGTTTGAAGAATTTAGCCTATCCATGGTTTCTTGTTACTCAGAACGTTTTTAAGAAATATCAAGTCTACTTTTAAAACGTAATCAAACTAAAAAATTGCTCTTTTCCCTTTGTACGGGAAAAAATCAGCCTTAAGCAAGATATTCTGAGACTTTAGCTAACTTTAGTTACATGTTCTTTTTATGACCCGCCACCGGAATACCCTTTGTTTCTTCAATAATGAATGCTGTTTTGATCTATACAGGGTGGGCCAAAAGAACTCCGCGATTTTGTGAGTTAATAACTTTTGCAGTGGACGTTGAATTCCTTTGAAATTTGCAGGTTATTTCAGTAACATATTAACTTAATTTTCTCTAGACTTTCAATGAGATATCTAGCACACACCGGCCGGCCACACTTATGAAACTTTCAGTTTTTCTTTTAAACCGCGTCATTGTCTCGAAGAGGAATCATGTGCATACGTAACTTATAAGCATTAATTGTTTATGAATTGAACGATTGAATATAATAATGGTTCAAAAAATATAAGTTGAATGGTTAATTAGTAAAAATTGTTTTATTTCAAAATCATTCTTCTAAAAACGCGATAGTTCCGGTGCTAAACTGTTTTTCATGTCTGTTACAGACTGTTGCCTTCCTCATCAGCGACATTTAGTTTCAAATACGTTCCTTTTTTCCTCAAAACTACAAGTTCATTAATAATAGTTCAAGATTTATGAAAAACATGCTCGTTCTGTCCATACGTCAATGTTTTTGGGGGAACGCTAGTCGGTGCGGTTCAAGCTTGTTAAAGCTGGTTCTGGCAAATGACAGTTACAACACATCCACGCATTTCGCGGAAAAAGTCTTAATCGTACATACACACATACATTTCAATTCTGCAGTCTATACATACAGGGTGGCTCAAAAAAACACACAACTTTGAAGGTTAATACCTTTTTATTAACGGTGTGCGTCATTTTAATCAGTATACATTGGTAATTTTGTAACTCTAAATCATAGTCAAAAATTTCAATGCAATCAGAAGTTACGCAACAATTTCTGAAAAATACCATTTTTCCAACGGGGAGGGAGTTTTCATACATATGTATTACAATAGATATTTGTTAATGTTTTATACGGCTCAGACTAACTGTTTTGGGTTCTTCAGCGTTATTCAGTTAAAACCTAGTTGATAAATCTGCTTAAACAATAATTTTATTAACTCAGACTGTTTTAACATGAAAACTACCATTCATGATAGAAAACAGGCTGTTAAGCGTTAAGCACAGAACGTCCATATTAAGCTTGTCATCAACTTTAATAAGCTTTCTGTGTGTCTGAAACGTGTCATAAACATTGTTTCTTATTTTATGTGTAATTTCTGTCCTCTTTGTGTAAATTTATTTTTGAAAAAAAATTAAGTTGTATGGCAGCTGTCAGCAGAAAAACAGCAACTTTTTAAATGCAATTTGATATCTTTTCGAAAAATTAAAATTTATCCATAATATTTATATGAATGAAAGTCAAAGATATACCAGTTAGAAAGAAGCAAACCGCAGTTCAACCCGATTGTTAGTCACTGAGTTATTGCCCTTTAAAGTTGTGTGGTTTTTATTGGCCCACCCTGTACATACGTAAGTATCATGACCGGATCAGTTTTTTTCGCTCTTTTTGTCATGTGCCTCGACGTCTCATATACATGTAGTCTTATGTTACTTCTGAAACAATGGCGGACGAGTCAATCCTCCAAGGGAGGGGAACTTCGTTAAAGAGGGGGGAATCGGCAGTATTTAGGCCATTTTACCTACACCTTGGGGAACAAATTCTACTTTTTGAAATTGCCAAAGAGGGGGGAATTCCACTTTTCCCACCCCTTCTCGTCCGCTAGTGTTCTGAAAAGATAATGAATACAATAACAATGCTTCGCACAAACATTTCGTGGAATAAACCTTTTTATAATTATCAAATAAAGGTGAAAACGGAATTTGAATGTCTGAAATGAAGCTTGAATTAAATTTACACGTTAATTGCTGATTTCAATTATAGAGGCCCAGGTCATGGTTTTTGTTAATTGTTAATTTGATGACTCAGTTAATTAAACTTAAGGTGACAAAAGCAAATTGAAAAGGTCACGTCAAACCAAAATCAAATTACCTTAATTAATTTATTGCTGACCTCAACCCCGTGCCTTCATCACTGATCATCATCACCCCAAAGCACCGTATTCCCACTTATGTGCGACACTCAACTCGGCTCAACCACAGGTCATCAGGCAAGTCAACCACCCTACTTGTATCGCATGAAACGTAAAAGAACTATGTACACACTATATCTTACTTAAGTGAGATTGACTGACTAACTGATTGACTAAATTCTGGTGAAATTAGCACTGGCCACTGGCTGAACGGCGAAATAACCTAAGTATAGCCTGGTGTACGGTAGTTTGACTTGCTGAGTGAATGACTCAATCAATTGACTGACCGAAATACTGACTAAACACATCCAACAAACTTCAGGTCCTCCCCCTGCAATAAGGCGATTGAACTGAAGAATCAAGGAGAAGAGAAAAGATCTGAGAACAAAGAAAAAGGATGGTTTTTTATCTTGTGACCTGCTTTGGTTGAATTACCAATGACGCGTTCATATATATATGAATGCGTTATACGTACATACTTACAGAGAGGGTGTACCCACTGTTTTGTTGGTAAGGGCAATGACACAAAAGTTGCAGAAAATGCAACTATACGTACGTTGAGAAAAAAATTTGTATTTTGTTCAAATCTTCTTCGAATGTATCACAAACAAAATTAAAACATACAGTTTCCTTTAGTATCCTTGACAATGAAACAGAGAGGGTGTACCCACTGTTTTGTTGGTAAGGGCAATGACTCAAAAAGTTGCAGAAGATGCAACCATACGTACCTTGAGAAAAAAAATTATTTTGTTCAAATCTTCTTCGAATGTATCACAAACAAAATTAAAACATTAAAATTCCCTTTCATATCCTTGACAATGAAACAGAGAGGGTGTACCCACTGTTTCGTTGGTAAGGGCAATGACTCAAAAAGTTGCAGAAGATGCAACCATACGTACGTTGAGAAAAAAAATTATTTTTTTCAAATCTTCTTTGAATGTATCACAAACAAAATTAAAACATAAAAATTCACTTTAGTATCCTTGACAATGAAACAGAGAGGGTGTACCCACTGTTTTGTTGGTAAGGGCAATGACTCAAAAAGTTGCAGAAGATGCAACCATACGTACGTTGAGAAAAAAATATGTATTTTGTTCAAATCTTCTTCGAATGTATCACAAACAAAATTAAAACATAAAGTTTCCTTTAGTATCCTTGACAATGAAACAGAGAGGGTGTACCCACTGTTTTGTTGGTAAGGGCAATGACACAAAAGTTGCAGAAAATGCAACCATACGTACGTTGAGAAAAAAAATTATTTTGTTCAAATCTTCTTCGAATGTATCACAAACAAAATTAAAACATAAAAATTCTCTTTAGTATCCTTAACAATGAAACAGAGAGGGTGTACCCACTGTTTTGTTGGTAAGGGCAATGACTCAAAAGTTGCAGGAAATGCAACCATACGTACGTTGAGAAAAAAATATGTATTTTGTTCAAATTTTCTTCGAATGTATCACAAACAAAAGTAAAACAAAAAATTCCCTTTAGTATCCTTGACAATGAAACAGAGAGGGTGTACCCACTGTTTTGTTGGTAAGGGCAATGACTCAAAAAGTTGCAGAAAATGCAACCATACGTACGTTGAGAAAAAATATGTATTTTGTTCAAATCTTCTTCGAATGTATCACAAACAAAATTAAAACAAAAAATTCTGTTTAGTATCCTTGACAATGAAACAGAGAGGGTGTACCCACTGTTTTGTTGGTAAGGGCAATGACTCAAAAAGTTGCAGAAAATGCAACCATACGTACGTTGAGCAAAAAATGTGTATTTTGTTCAAATCTTCTTCGAATGTATCATAAACGAAAATAAAACAAAAAATTCCCTTTAGTATCCTTGACAATGAAACAGAGAGGGTGTACCCACTGTTTTGTTGGTAAGGGCAATGACTCAAAAAGTTGCAGAAGATGCAAACATACGTACGTTGAGAAAAAAATATGTATTTTGTGCAAATCTTCTTTGAATGTATCACGAACAAAATTAAAACAAAAAATTCCCTTTAGTATCCTTGACAATGAAACAGAGAGGGTGTACCCACTGTTTTGTTGGTAAGGGCAATAACTCAAAAAGTTGCAGAAGATGCAACCATACGTACGTTGAGAAAAAAATGTGTATTTTGTTCAAATCTTCTTCGAATGTATCACAAACAAAGTTCAACATAAAGTTTCCTTTAGTATCCTTGACAATGAAACAGAGAGGGTGTACCCACTGTTTTGTTGGTAAGGGCAATAACTCAAAAAGTTGCAGAAGATGCAACCATACGTACGTTGAGAAAAAAATGTGTATTTTGTTCAAATCTTCTTCGAATGTATCACAAACAAAGTTAAAACATAAAGTTTCCTTTAGTATCCTTGACAATGAAACAGAGAGGGTGTACCCACTGTTTTGTTGGTAAGGGCAATGACACAAAAGCTCCAGAAGATGCAACCATACGTACGTTGAGAAAAAAAATTATTTTGTTCAAATCTTCTTCGAATGTATCACAAACAAAATTAAAACATAAAAATTCCCTTTCGTATCCTTGACAATGAAACAGAGAGGGTGTACACACTGTTTCGTTGGTAAGGGCAATGACTCAAAAAGTTGCAGAAGATGCAACTATACGTACGTTGAGAAAAAAGTATGTATTTTGTTCAAATCTTCTTCGAATCACTAACAAGAAATAAAACAAAAAATTCCCTTCAGTATCCTTAACAATGAAACAGAGAGGGTGTACCCACTGTTTTGTTGGTGAGGGCAATGACTCAAAAAGTTGCAGAAGATGCAACCATACGTACGTTGAGAAAAAAATGTGTATTTTGTTCAAATCTTCTTCGAATGTATCACAAACAAAATTAAAACATAAAGTTTCCTTTAGTATCCTTGACAATGAAACAGAGAGGGTGTACCCACTGTTTTGATGGTAAGGGCAATGACACAAAAGTTGCAGAAGATGCAACCATACGTACGTTGAGAAAAAAATTATTTTGTTCAAATCTTCTTCGAATGTATCACAAACAAAAGTAAAACATAAAAATTCCCTTTCGTATCCTTGACAATGAAACAGAGAGGGTGTACCCACTGTTTCGTTGGTAAGGGCAATGACTCAAAAAGTTGCAGAAAATGCAACCATACGTACGTTGAGAAAAAAATATGTATTTTGTTCAAATCTTCTTCGAATGTATCACAAACAAAATTAAAACAAAAAATTCTCTTTAGTATCCTTGACAATGAAACAGAGAGGGTGTACCCACTGTTTTGTTGGTAAGGGCAATGACTCAAAAAGTTGCAGAAAATGCAACCATACGTACGTTGAGAAAAAAATGTGCATTTTGTTCAAATCTTCTTCGAATGTATCACAAACAAAAATAAAACAAAAAATTCCCTTTAGTATCCTTGACAATGAAACAGAGAGGGTGTACCCACTGTTTTGTTGGTAAGGGCAATGACTCAAAAAGTTGCAGAAGATGCAACTATACGTACGTTGAGAAAAAAGTATGCATTTTGTTCAAATCTTCTTCGAATATATCACAAACAAAAATAAAACAAAAAATTCCCTTTAGTATCCTTGACAATGAAACAGAGAGGGTGTACCCACTGTTTTGTTGGTAAGGGCAATGACTCAAAAAGTTGCAGAATATGCAACCATACGTACGTTGAGCAAAAAATGTGTATTTTGTTCAAATCTTCTTCGAATGTATCATAAACGAAAATAAAACAAAAAATTCCCTTTAGTATCCTTGACAATGAAACAGAGAGGGTGTACCCACTGTTTTGTTGGTAAGGGCAATGACTCAAAAAGTTGCAGAAGATGCAAACATACGTACGTTGAGAAAAAAATATGTATTTTGTGCAAATCTTCTTCGAATGTATCACAAACAAAAATAAAACAAAAAATTCCCTTTAGTATCCTTGACAATGAAACAGAGAGGGTGTACCCACTGTTTTGTTGGTAAGGGCAATGACTCAAAAAGTTGCAGAAAATGCAACCATACGTACGTTGAGAAAAAAATATGTATTTTGTTCAAATCTTCTTCGAATGTATCACAAACAAAATTAAAACAAAAAATTCTCTTTAGTATCCTTGACAATGAAACAGAGAGGGTGTACCCACTGTTTTGTTGGTAAGGGCAATGACTCAAAAAGTTGCAGAAAATGCAACCATACGTACGTTGAGAAAAAAATGTGCATTTTGTTCAAATCTTCTTCGAATGTATCACAAACAAAAATAAAACAAAAAATTCCCTTTAGTATCCTTGACAATGAAACAGAGAGGGTGTACCCACTGTTTTGTTGGTAAGGGCAATGACTCAAAAAGTTGCAGAAGATGCAACTATACGTACGTTGAGAAAAAAGTATGCATTTTGTTCAAATCTTCTTCGAATATATCACAAACAAAAATAAAACAAAAAATTCCCTTTAGTATCCTTGACAATGAAACAGAGAGGGTGTACCCACTGTTTTGTTGGTAAGGGCAATGACTCAAAAAGTTGCAGAATATGCAACCATACGTACGTTGAGCAAAAAATGTGTATTTTGTTCAAATCTTCTTCGAATGTATCATAAACGAAAATAAAACAAAAAATTCCCTTTAGTATCCTTGACAATGAAACAGAGAGGGTGTACCCACTGTTTTGTTGGTAAGGGCAATGACTCAAAAAGTTGCAGAAGATGCAAACATACGTACGTTGAGAAAAAAATATGTATTTTGTGCAAATCTTCTTCGAATGTATCACGAACAAAATTAAAACAAAAAATTCCCTTTAGTATCCTTGACAATGAAACAGAGAGGGTGTACCCACTGTTTTGTTGGTAAGGGCAATAACTCAAAAAGTTGCAGAAGATGCAACCATACGTACGTTGAGAAAAAAATTTGTATTTTGTTCAAATCTTCTTCGAATGTATCACAAACAAAGTTCAACATAAAGTTTCCTTTAGTATCCTTGACAATGAAACAGAGAGGGTGTACCCACTGTTTTGTTGGTAAGGGCAATGACACAAAAGCTCCAGAAGATGCAACCATACGTACGTTGAGAAAAAAAATTATTTTGTTCAAATCTTCTTCGAATGTATCACAAACAAAATTAAAACAAAAAATTCTCTTTAGTATCCTTGACAATGAAACAGAGAGGGTGTACCCACTGTTTTGTTGGTAAGGGCAATGACTCAAAAAGTTGCAGAAAATGCAACCATACGTACGTTGAGAAAAAAATGTGCATTTTGTTCAAATCTTCTTCGAATGTATCACAAACAAAAGTAAAACATAAAAATTCCCTTTCGTATCCTTGACAATGAAACAGAGAGGGTGTACCCACTGTTTCGTTGGTAAGGGCAATGACTCAAAAAGTTGCAGAAAATGCAACCATACGTACGTTGAGAAAAAAATATGTATTTTGTTCAAATCTTCTTCGAATGTATCACAAACAAAATTAAAACAAAAAATTCTCTTTAGTATCCTTGACAATGAAACAGAGAGGGTGTACCCACTGTTTTGTTGGTAAGGGCAATGACTCAAAAAGTTGCAGAAAATGCAACCATACGTACGTTGAGAAAAAAATGTGCATTTTGTTCAAATCTTCTTCGAATGTATCACAAACAAAAATAAAACAAAAAATTCCCTTTAGTATCCTTGACAATGAAACAGAGAGGGTGTACCCACTGTTTTGTTGGTAAGGGCAATGACTCAAAAAGTTGCAGAAGATGCAACTATACGTACGTTGAGAAAAAAGTATGCATTTTGTTCAAATCTTCTTCGAATATATCACAAACAAAAATAAAACAAAAAATTCCCTTTAGTATCCTTGACAATGAAACAGAGAGGGTATACCCACTGTTTCGTTGGTAAGGGCAATGACTCAAAAAGTTGCAGAAGATGCAACTATACGTACGTTGAGAAAAAAGTATGTATTTTGTTCAAATCTTCTTCGAATCACTAACAAGAAATAAAACAAAAAATTCCCTTTAGTATCCTTAACAATGAAACAGAGAGGGTGTACCCACTGTTTTGTTGGTGAGGGCAATGACTCAAAAAGTTGCAGAAGATGCAACCATACGTACGTTGAAAAAAAATGTGTATTTTGTTCAAATCTTCTTCGAATGTATCACAAACAAAATTAAAACATAAAGTTTCCTTTAGTATCCTTGACAATGAAACAGAGAGGGTGTACCCACTGTTTTGATGGTAAGGGCAATGACACAAAAGTTGCAGAAGATGCAACCATACGTACGTTGAGAAAAAAATTATTTTGTTCAAATCTTCTTCGAATGTATCACAAACAAAATTAAAACATAAAAATTCCCTTTCGTATCCTTGACAATGAAACAGAGAGGGTGTACCCACTGTTTCGTTGGTAAGGGCAATGACTCAAAAAGTTGCAGAAGATGCAACTATACGTACGTTGAGAAAAAAGTATGAATTCTGTTCAAATCTTCTTCGAGTGTATCACAAACAAAAATAAAACAAAAAATTCCCTTTAGTATCCTTGACAATGAAACAGAGAGGGTGTACCCACAGTTTCGTTGGTAAGGGCAATGACTCAAAAAGTTGCAGAAGATGCAACTATACGTACGTTGAGAAAAAATGTGTATTTTGTTCAAATCTTCTTCGAATGTATCACAAATAAAATTAAAACATAAAGTTTCCTTTAGTATCCTTGACAGTGAAACAGAGAGGGTGTACCCACTGTTTTGTTGGTAAGGGCAATAACTCAAAAAGTTGCAGAAGATGCAACCATACGTACGTTGAGAAAAAATGTGTATTTTGTTCAAATCTTTTTCGAATGTATCACAAACAAAATTAAAACATAAAGTTTCCTTTAGTATCCTTAACAATGAAACAGAGAGGGTGTACCCACTGTTTTGTTGGTAAGGGCAATGACACAAAAGTTGCAGGAAATGCAACCATACGTACGTTGAGAAAAAAATATGTATTTTGTCCAAATCTTCTTCGAATGTATCACAAACAAAATTAAAACAAAAAATTCCCTTTAGTATCCTTAACAATGAAACAGAGAGGGTGTACCCACTGTTTTGTTGGTAAGGGCAATGATTCAAAAAGTTGCAGAAGATGCAACCATACGTACGTTGAGAAAAAAATGTGTATTTTGTTCAAATCTTCGAATGTATCACAAACAAAATTAAAACATAAAGTTTCCTTTAGTATCCTTGACAATGAAACAGAGAGGGTGTACCCACTGTTTTGTTGGTAAGGGCAATGACTCAAAAAGTTGCAGAAGATGCAACCATACGTACGTTGAGAAAAAAATTTGTATTTTGTTCAAATCTTCTTCGAATGTATCACAAACAAAATTAAAACATAAAGTTTCTTTTAGTATCCTTGACAATGAAACAGAGAGGGTGTACCCACTGTTTTGTTGGTAAGGGCAATGACTCAAAAAGTTGCAGAAGATGCAACCATACGTACGTTGAGAAAAAAATTTGTATTTTGTTCAAATCTTCATCGAATGTATCACAAACAAAATTAAAACATAAAGTTTCCTTTCGTATCCTTTACAATGAAACAGAAAGGGTGTACCCACTGTTTCGTTGGTAAGGGCAATGACTCAAAAAGTTGCAGAAGATGCAACCATACGTACGTTGAGAAAAAATATGTATTTTGTTCAAATCTTCTTCGAATGTATCACAAACAAAAATAAAACAAAAAAATCCCTTTAGTATCCTTGACAATGAAACAGAGAGGGTGTACCCACTGTTTTTTGGTAAGGGCAATGTTGCAGAAAATGCAACTATACGTACGTTGAGAAAAAACTGTATTTTGTTCAAATCTTCTACTCAATCACTCACTCACTCACTCACTCACTCACTCACTCACTCACTCACTCACTCACTCACTCACTCACTAACTCACTCACTCACTCACTCACTCACTCACTAGCTCACTCACTCACTCACTCACTCACTCACTCACTCACTCACTCACTCACTCACTCACTCACTCACTCACTCACTCACTCACTCACTCACTCACTCACTCACTCACTCACTCACTCACTCACTCACTCACTCACTCACTCACTCACTCACTCACTCACTCACTCACTCACTCACTCACTCACTCACTCACTCACTCACTCACTCACTCACTCACTCACTCACTCACTCACTCACTCACTCACTCACTCAATCACTCACTCACTCACTCTCTCACTTTGTCACTCACTCACTCACTCACTCACTCACTCACTCACTCACTCACTCACTTACATTGAGGCGCTGAACTGGAGATTGTGCTGACCATTCCGTGGCATATGGTCACGACTCACGACAGGATCGACGTTTTCCAAATTGAATGCAATATCTGCCATCTTAACAGTTCTACAGAAATGTTGGTGTATAAAATGTCTCGGAAAAGCATATAATGAGGCGATAAATAAATTTTAACTTGTTATATATAATACACATACATATAAAAACACAAAATTGTTTGCATGCTGTTTCAATTGCCTGTTTATTAGTTGAATTTTTCATATATTGCTTTGTTACAGCGATAAACGGCACTTTCTGCAACGTTTTATGACGGCAGTGGGCTACGTAGAAGCCGAATACTTTGAACTCGATTTCATCTACGTTCGCAAGGATTTGTTTGAAGCAATGAAATTGGAAAAAGTGAATGGTGTATTGAGAGCAGCATAAACGTACAGATTGCATCGCATATTGAAGTTCGTCATATCTTGGGATTGATGTGCTCGTTTGATTTAAATATGTATAATATGTCAATACATTCATCATATAATAAGTTATGATCTTGGATTGATATAATTTTTGTTCACAGAACGTTGTTTTTAAATTCCCTGGATTTATATGCCCTGTTTTTATGTTCCCTGTTTTTATACGGTTATGAGTATCGTGAAAGTAAAACTCATGAATGTTTGATGCTAAATTGTTTTCAAGGTGAATAAAAATTTACTGATGACAATCAAGTATCATTCATTGAAATGTTTTTTAAGTTTTCTGTCATTAGAAATCCAACAGAGATATCACTGAGATATGCTATTGATACAAAAACAAGAAGTGCATACGTTTGAAGGCTAAGGTATTGGCAATATTTGAGAAACGCATATATGACTAGTAAAAAGCAAGAAAATCGAGCCAGGATTAAGAGTATTTTAGTAAATAAAGGTTTTACCCGTAAATCATGAATTAATAACGTAAAAATTAAAAAAATAGTGAATTAGTTTGTCAATCATCATTGTTTCAAGTGCTGTAAAAAATGGCCAGGGCAACGAATGTGAAGATGGACTGCAGTTCAAAAGTACAAAGCTACGCACAAAAATATGGTAAACTGCTGAGTGGGTGTGGTTCCAGGTCGTTTTATGAAATCTTGTTCTTAACTGTTGCATGTTTGTTGCTTTGACTTGATCATGATACATCCCAGAATCCAATATAAGTCTCTATATCGCGCTCTTTATCATAGATACGAGGAAACCAGTCCATCAGCATTAGTTGTCTGATTGACGAATCCCACGACCAATTGATATATTGGGTCCAGAAATAAAGCAGTTCATCGGTTGAATTCGCCTTATTTCTGTGGTAGTTGATTTGGGTGCTGAGGAAAAGCACGTTGGGTGTCGTTCTGCAAAGAGGAGAGTCGTGTATACTGTCATGTAAGACAGTCATCACTGTGTCAGTCAGTCACTTACCCAGTCAGTCAAACAGTAAAGCAATCAGTCCCCAGTCATTCAATTAGGAAGACCAACTCTGCTGAATGCAATGTGAGCTCAATTCGCTCTAAACCAATGCTGTGGGCAACAAGTGAAGTTAGCCAAATGTCTTCCACCTGCAATAAACAACCAGACAAAGGTTTTCACCAGTCAATCAAACAAACATACAAACAACTAAAACCAACAATTATTTGAAGAAATTACATATTTAGGTACACGAACCTCAACAAAGGGCACATATCGCCATGCATTTATGAGTTTCTGACAAATAGTCGTATGAAACAGGTATCCAGAGCCGGACAGAGAATCAGGGTAAATGTTGGCCGCATATTTAGTTTTACTCACTGCCCTGAAAAATAATTAATACATTCTATGTAGGGTTCTTGTGGTCTTTTTTCGGCATCTTTAGGAAAATTACTAAAACCTATGCAATTTTAGTGTCGTTGAGTAAAAATTTCAAAAAATATAAGTTCTACCGAAAGAATGCAGAATATCTTAATGGATGTGTCACTGTTGCGAGGACTCACCATTTGCCTTCTCGCTGCACTGGAACTTGCTGCCAGATGTGACCGAACATCGCTGAGCTGGACCGTCGTTTTATGAAGTTCTTGTCGATAGCCCGACGAAGCAAATTCAAGTTGACAATAACGTCATGATCTGCAATGAGTATCTACGTAACTTACATACTGTTTGAACCAACAAACTGATCAATAGACCGACTGACTTGGTGACTGAATATTTAACTGACTAACCAGTTTTGTACACCCATTCACTCATGGCATTCTTGCTCGCCCATACAACCAGTGCCATGGTCTTATGTGTCAGATGTCTATAATCTTCTTCGACGTCAAAGACGAGCAGATCGTTGTTCATGCTTTGCTCACGTTTCACTTCTGAATCAAAATCTTGCTGTTATTCGAACGAGTGTATCTCTGTCTATCAAACGTACAATGTTGGTTTTATACGTTTTACATTATGTTCCAATTCAGGAGCGAGGAGCTTTGTGTTCGGCTTTGGAGCAAGATTAGGCTTATTAAAACACAAGCTGAAATAGTGTCAATTAAAAAAATTTAAAAGGCTGACCTTCAGTGTCTTCGTCTGTAGAATTAACATTGATACCCAAAACAAACGTTAGTGTAATATTATTCATCCTAAGCCGGTCGGGTGTCCCCAACTTCGCGAATGAACTGTGTGTTTGAGTGAGTGAGTGAGTGGGTGAGTGAGTGAGTGAGTGAGTGAGTGAGTGAGTGAGTGAGTGAGTGAGTGAGTGAGTGAGTGAAAGAGTGAGTGAGTGAGTGGGTGAGTGAGTGAGTGAGTGAGTGAGTGAGTGAGTAAGTGAGTGAGTTAGTGAGTGAGTGAGTGAGTGAGTGAGTGAGTGAGTGAGTGAGTGAGTGAGTGGAGTGAGTGAGTGAGTGAGTGAGTGAGTGAGTGAGTGAGTGAGTGAGTGAGTGAGTGAGTGAGTGAGTAAGTGAGTGAGTGAGTGAGTGAGTGAGTGAGTGAGTGAGTGAGTGAGTGAGTGAGTGAGTGAGTGAGTGAGTGAGTGAGTGAGTGAGTGAGTGAGTGAGTGAGTGAGTGAGTGAGTGAGTGAGTGAGTGAGTGAGTGAGTGAGTGAGTGAGTGAGTGAGTGAGTGAGTAAGTGAGTGAGTGAGTGAGTGAGTGAGTGAGTGAGTGAGTGAGTGAGTGAGTGAGTGAGTGAGTGAGTGAGTGAGTGAGTGAGTGAGTGAGTGAGTGAGTGAGTGAGTGAGTGAGTGAGTGAGTGAGTGAGTGAGTCAGTGTGTGAGTGTGTGAGTTAGAGCGTGATGTAGTGAGTGAGTGAGTAAATGTGTAACATTTCGCAAATCAGCTCCAAGCGTGGTGGGTGTTGATTATGACGAAAATGCGTATGATCGGTATGTCTGAAGTGAATCGATCAGTCAATTCAATCATAAACAATGCAGTGAATCAGTTCATCAGTCAATCAGTAAGGCGGTACACAGCTGATTAACTGACTTACCGTGTGTGGCCTTGCATTGTCCTTGCGCGCATGCAAAACATATAGTTTTATAGTTGTGTTTTACTCAGCAATTGCAAAACTTAACCGATTTATTTTCAGAATAAGTTCCACCAATGCATCTTGAAGTTTTTAAGAAATAAAATAGTTTATCACAGCAAAGTCGT
>CAXIWR010000594.1:54727-70727 GCA_964036265.1 Daptonema setosum | reverse complement strand
ATGTTGTCCAAATGTTATGTAAAGCATTATACAAATTTCAATGCGCGCCAAAAGTCAATTTGAATTCAAACTGCTCGCCAAAATGTTTTTGAGGCCGAAGCAATTTCCTTAACGCAATGCAATGGCTCCCTGAATGTTTGTTGTGCCGATTCGAGTAACCGTAAAATGGTGGGCTGATTGGTTGGAAGCAGGGGTGGGCCGGGTTTTTTGGCACTTTGCAGGGGGTGGGGGGGGGGGGGGTAGCCGACAGAAAATCCCATTTTACCCGACCTGTCCGAAAAGTGGGGGGGGTAAGGTCGGGTAGGGGGGGTAGAAAAAAATTTTTTTTCGCATAAAACGCTTGTTTTTTGCTTGTTTTTGCTAAAAAAATCTTCTATTATATGGTATAAACATCACATATACCGGTTTTTTCAGGTTTTAACCAAGAAAATTAACCCAGAAAACGTGTTTCTTCGAAAAAAAATTCTTACAGCCAGAAAATTCTGAAAAATGAGCCTCAAAATCGAGGTTTTGAGGCCGATTTTCTCAAAAATTTCGAGTAGGGGGGGGGAGGGGGTAGGCGACCTAAATTTTTGTCTAGGGGGGAGGGGTAGGCTACCCGCCGACCCTGAAAAGTGGTGGGGGTAAACCCCCCCTACCCCCCCCCCCCCCCCCTGCGGCCCACCTCTGGTTGGAAGTGTTGGTAAAGCTTGGGTTCATAATGTTGTCCAAATGTTATGTAAAGCATTATACAAATTTCAATGCGCGCCAAAAGTCAATTTGAATTCAAATTGCGCGCCAAAATGTTTTTGAGGCCGAAGCAATTTCCATTTAACGCAATGCAATGGCAGCCTGAATGTTTGTTGTACCGATTCGAGTAACCGTAAAATGGTGGGCTGATTGGTTGGGGGTGCTGGTAAAGCTTGGGTTCATAATGTTGTCCAAATGTTATGTAAAGCATTATACAAATTTCAATGCGCGCCAAAAGTCAATTTGAAATGAGTGAGTGAGTGAGTGAATGAGTGAGTGAGTGAGCAGGTGCTCAACCAACGTGAGCGCAACTTGATAGTTGGCGGCAATGGTCGCTTTCACGGCCCCACCATCACCCAACGTCAACTCGTAACGGGCCAGACCGACCGCCGGTATGGTGACCAGGAAACACACCTGCAATAGCGCAGTTGGTTGGGTATCAGATTAGGAATCGGAAGCTTCGGGGTTAGATTCTCATCTAACGCAGAGCAAAACATTAACATTGTAATGATGAATAGCGCAGTTGGTTGGGTATTAGAATATGAATCGTTAGCTTCATGGTTCAAGATCAGATCCCTCTTGAGTCAAGACGAACCTTACCTTATCAAACCAAACCGAACCCAACTCACTGAAACGAAACCAAACCGAACCAACTCACTTAACCCAAACCGAACCGAACTTGACCCAACCAAAACCAAACCGAACCGAACCCAACTCACTTAATCCAAACCAAACCGAACCAACCCACTCAAACCAACCCAAACCAAACCGAGCCCAACTTGATCCAACCAAACCCGAACCGAACCCAACTCACTCAACCCAAACCGAACCTAACTCACTGAAACCGAACCGAACCCAACTCACTCAACCCAAACCGAACCGAACCGATCCTTGAACTCGTTCGGTTGTACGGCCAACGAACCGGCCGACGTGCGGAAGACGGGTTCGATCTGTGCCGAGATCTGACGACCGCCGGCATCCTTGATGACGACACTCAAACGATCCACATGTACACAGGCCAGTTCATAACGTTCGAACAATAGTGAGTTGTAGAAAATCAGCGCTCTAAAAGTCAGTATCATCATCATCAATTAGTAAATTTGATGTAATCTAAAAAAACTTGGAAATTTTTATTGCATATTCGAACAACTCGGTACCAACAACTTCCTGATTAACAAGAAACAGTGATAGGCTATATAACAATCGAAGACTAACCTCGGCTTAACGGTCACGCGAAACACGGTTTTGGTCGGCAGACTGTCATATGAACTGCGAGTTTCATCCTGCAGGAATGAAATGCGAGTTAAAGGAGATTGCATGAAATAATTATCTTGAAATATACTTATAAAAATTATAACATGGTTAGCATGAAAAAATTATATGCAAAACTAGAAGATAACGAGGAAGGACAAAAAAGTCAACGTCAACTGACCAAAAAAGTTTTTTAAGACTAGTAATAGAATATAGAATGTTATACAAAAGATCAATATAACATAAAAGTATATAAAAAGAAGTGAAAGTTCGCTAACCACGGCCAGCAAAGATTGCACGGCTTTGGGTTGCTCGAATCGCGATTTGGACGGAGTCAGCAGAAAGTGACTGCACTGGGCGATGATGTTCTTGCAGGCTTCGATGGAACGATGCATGCTGGGAGAAATCAGTCGGTCAGTCAGTCAGTCAGTCAGCGACTCAGTCAGACAGTCAGTCAGTCATAGAGTCCAGTCACTCACTCACTCACTCACTCACTCACTCACTCACTCACTCACTCATTCACTCACCGTTCACCGTAATCATTGACGACCGGATCCTTGGCCGTACCCGTGATACCATCGTGATGTTGGAAGACGGCCAACTGACGTCGGGCATCGACGAGTTGCGCGTACAACAGCTCAAAGTCGATACCCGTGGACGCGGATCGGACGAGCAGCGCCGTCGTCCACGAGTAGATTATCTCGGTCGATCTAGATGGAAAAGGGATTATCAACGATAACCTTTGTCGCCTGGCAGAGGAGAACGGAGGGGTAAACAGAATTCCCCCCTCTTTGGCACAAACAACAACAACAACAACAAGTTCCCCTTTTAGGCAAGTTTGAAAAGTGCAGTCTGTTCATAACGGTGAGGTAAACCTGCCGCTTCCCCTCCTTTGGAAGGTTGGCTCGTTCGTGAATAGCTCCAACCTGAGGTAATGCATGAGCACTCGCTCCATGCGCTTGTAGAACGGCCGACTGGTGTAATAGCCGCTCCAGTAGTGATCGTCCCTATCCGCATACGTGAAGAAATCGCCAGTTAGAACCTGGAAAACATTAAAACATTAGTATGACCCAATGCAAAACGTCCACAATGATTATCGATTATCATTATGCGTAAAATAATAATAGTGTTTAAGATGTTTGTTTATATATATTTAATTACATTTTACATTACTTCACTACAATCCTTACAGCCTCGACTAGCGAGGTTGCATACCTGGTCTCATTATCCCATTCAATACATCCCTGTCATATATACTTGATATGATTACATATAATGTGTAGACCACGAATAAACAAATTCAAATTCAATTCAAAATATCATTCACGAAAAAGATGAAAACGTGAAAAATTCCAAACTTACCGGCAATTTGTTATATCCGTTCTGATACGAGTCTTCCAGATTCGGCAAGTCGGCGCGCAAAGCTGTGAAGTAGTCGTGTAGAGTGCCGAATTGTGCCTGCATATAACAATAATATAATAGAAAAATAGAAATAATAATAGAATAAACGATGAACATAATTTGTGATAACATAAAACATTAACAACAACAACAACAAGAACAGCAACGATAACCGAACCTTGACGTTAAAGTTAGAATTCATATACTCGAAGAGTTTCTGGTAGTTTTCATACTGATTCTGCCTTTAAGCACAACAACAACAACAACAACAACAACAACAACAACAACAAAAACAACAATAACAACACCCACAACAACAACCGCACCACAACCACAACAAAACAACAAAAACAAAAACAACAACAATAACAACAACAACAGCAGCAAAAACAACCGAACCTTGACGTTAAAGTTGGAATTCATATACTCGAAGAGTTTCCGGTAGTTTTCATACTGATTCTGCCACTCCATGGCTGTGTCGTAGCGAAAGTCATCGCCCAGTGGAATCAATACGACGTTGGAGCGATACAGCTCCGACTTTTTACGGTATTGATCGAGCAGTGTGGCCGCTCTGGAGCAAGAGAAAATAATTTTACTATATTTTTTTATTATACGAAAATCGGTATTAGATAGTTTGAAAGGAGTTCACTCTTGTAACTATAAACGGTGCCCTGAATCCGTTAAAAATATATTCACTATTGTCATATAACATATTTTTTGTCATATAACATATTTTTTGAGCAGCACAAAATACCAACCCGCACAAATTTTGCGTGGTTTGGTAAATTACTACATGTAGTAAATTAATCAAACTTGCACGTTTTTATTATAGATTCTGAAAAAAGTACAACAAATTCAGTTTATGTTTTTTTCTCATATTCCTCGCTGACTTCCTCGCTCACTCACTCATCACTCACTAACTCACTTGCTCATTCATTCACTCACACACTCATTCACTCACTATTTCAGTCACTCCCTCACAAACTCATTCACTCACTCAATCACTCACTCACTCACTCACTCACTCACTCACTCACTTACTTAATCACTTGTTCACTCACTCACTCACTCACCCACTAACTAAAGACGTTTTCGAGATTTTAGTGAAAATCACACACGTTATTTTGCTCAGACCATGAAACATCAACTTCACTTTTGTTCCACACGTGCATGATGCACATACTGAACTAGCTTGTGGCCCAACATTTGAGTTAAGTGTAAAAGTGTATTTTTACGGGCTATGATGATTTTTATTAACTGGAATTGGTAAATTATTTTTGTATTTTTTTACAAAATTAGCGTTCATTTTACCCAACAAGTTATAAACCTAATGGTTCATGGTCTGACTCTTTTTGTCTGTCAAATTTCACTAGATTCCCGAAAGGGTCTTTAAGTCACTCACTCACTCAGTCACTAATTCACTCGCTCAGTCACTTGTTCACTAACCCACTCACTTACTCACTCACTCATTCACTTGCTCATGCACTTTCTCATTCTTCCGATCACTCACTCACTCACTCGCTGATCCACTCACTAACTCACTCACTCACTTACTAGCTCACTAACTGACTCGCTCACTCACTCAGTCACTTACTCATGTAGTCACTCATTTACTCATTCACTTACTAACTCTCTCGCTCACTCACTCATGACTCACTCACTCACTCATTCACTTACACACTCACTCACTCATTGAATCCCTTACTCATTTACTCAATGATTTGTCCGCTCACTCCCTTCGCCACTCACTCACTCACTCACTCAGTCACTCACTCACTCACTCACTCACTCACTCACTCCCTAAATCACTCACTCACTCACTCAATCACTCACGAACTCAATCACTCACGAACTCACCGATTCATTCACTTACTCACTCTTCCAATCATTTCCTAAATCTCTCACTCAAAATTCTCAACTCATTTTCTAATTTTGAATCCAAAATACGTTTTATAATTTTTTTAATTTTTTCGTAGTAATTTTCCTGTTAAATAGTCAATATATGGTGACCACTCCATACACTACGCACTAGGGTAAAATTCTACGAATTCTGCCAAAAATCCCAAAAATCTTAATTTCATACGTAGAAAAAGGTTACAAAAAAAACAAAATAAAAAGTAAGTCGATTAGAAGATATTTGTTTATAAACATAAACAATAGACCTGTTTCAATAGAACAACAACCAATACTGGTTGTTTACTCTATTAACTGACTGATTGTTCGATTTACTGCAATACTACTGACTTTTTGGGTGACTGAATATTCGGTTGATCAACTGACTGAGAGATTTTCTAAGAGACTGAATGAATGACTGACCTACTTGTTGACTGACTGACCGACTGATTGCCTGATTAAATGATTGACGTACAGATTTCTGTACCAACTGACTGACTCATTTACAGTCAGAGTGTAGGACTGAATGACTGCCTTATGAAACACTGACAGATTGTTTGACCAACTGAATGAACGTTTTACCGACGCACTGACTGACCGATTGACTGGCTGAATGACTGACCTACTGACTGACTGACTGACTGACTGAATTACTGTAACCTACTGACCCCATGCACTTCTAACTGCCGGCTCGCTAGGAGAGCCCTCGAAGCTCTACTCAAGTGACCAGTCTGAGCTGTCGAGCCAGATATGCTTATACTTTAATATTAACTGGGCTCTCGATGAGAGACCTCGGGTCTCTCCTCGGGAGCCAGCAGTTTGACGTGCACGGGTCCTGATTCTCTGAACTTTCGAGTGAACAGCTACTCAACTCATGCTCTCCAACTAGCTTTAATTAATTGTTCACTGTTTCAAATTAACATGCAACAAGCAGTACTCTGAACCAGAGGTCACTACCGATCGAAACGAAACGAAACGAAACTTTTTATTTTCGATCGGTTATTAACGAACGAAAATTTTTCGAAAAAAGTTTCGATCGTTAGGAACCGAAACGAAAAAGTTTCGGTTGGAGTTTCGATAAGTTTCGATAAAAGTTTCGTTAGTGAGTTCACTGGATTAGATCGCGGCCGACATTAATAGGAAAATAACGAGTGCGTGAGTTAATGAGTGACGCGAGTGAGTCAAGTGAGTTTAATGGGTTGGGTGAGTCGAGTGAGTCGAATGAGTCAAGTGAGTCGGATCAGTCAAGTGAGTCGAATGAGTTGAATGAGTCGACTGCGTCGATTGAGTCAAGTGAGTTGAATGAGTTGAGTGAGTCGAATGAGTCGAGTGAGCCAAGTGAGTCGAATCAGTCAAGTGAGTCGAATGAGCAAGATGAGTCAAGTGAGTCGAATGAGTCGAGTGAGTAAATTGAGTTGAATCAGCCGTGTGAGTCGAATGAGACAAGTGAGTCGATTGAGTCTAGTGAGTCGAATGAGTCGAGTGAGTTGATTGAGACAAATGAGTCAAATGAGTAAAGTGAGTCAATTGAAAAAAATAATTTCGAATGAGTTATATTGATATTTGAGAAGGATTTTTAAACGAAACTTTTATCGAAAACTAACGAAACTCTTAACGAAACTTTAATTTTCGTTAGGTTCTTATCGAAACTTTTTCGTTTCGAATGCTAACGAACGAAAATTTTCAATTTTCGTTTCGAAAACTTCCGATCGAAAAAAAATTTTCGATAAGGAGTTTTCGTTCGGTTTCGTTCGACAGTTTCGTTTCGATAGCGACCTCTGCTCTGAACTTCAAAAAAAGCCGCTTTTTGTTCAATCCTATCTAACATAGTTTCCGATCCTGAAATTATATTGACAATCGGATTAAAAAATGTCCCGAAAAAAGGTGGTTTACAAACGAATAGTCCCGGAGTTTTCACAGTTGTTCAGGGTTGTTTAGTTTCCAGTTTTCGTATGTTCAGAGCAATAAAAATGGGTTTAATGAAAAATTAATCTTTTGGCTCAATTGAATTACATTACATAGATAGATCTTTGTTGGAGCTTCAAACTCACCACTTGTACAAGCCATATAAGCTCGTGTATTGTGTCCTTAAATTTGACTGTACATATCTTACCACTTGTACAAGCCATATAAGCATGTGTATTCTGTTAATTAACAAATGGTGTGTGAGTTGAGTGGTCACCAAAACTCGTATAATAATAATGTTCAGGGTGGTGATCAGCCGCCAGTCAAACGGGCCAAGCCAGACTATGACCGTGATTCGAGCTCGGTGACCCAGACTCAAAGTCATCACACATCGTCGAGTGTAGACACCACCGAATCCGTACAGGTGCAAGGTTGGTTTATTTTTTACTATGACGAGCGAGATGATTAGATGTAATAGAAATTTAATCCAAATTTTTTACATGGTTCATGATTAAAATTTGAGACCAAAAGTCAAATTCTTGATACGATCACAGTTATTTGCCACTGTTGTGAAGGAGCGACTGATTTATTTATCAAAAAATAGTAATCAAAGTAATTTCATATGTAACCGCAGTGACGTTGAATATAAATATCGTAAATGCAACGTTTAGGTACAAAGGTATTGACGTTCACGTGTGGCACTGTTCCCAGCAACAGCGGACTCACCCAGCTCATCGACGAAATAAAACCCATGCTCCGAGACGCCGTTGAGTATTTTAATCGAGTTGGTCTGGAATTCGTATGAAATAATTTTTGCGTTAAAAAACTGATTTGACATCAATTGATTTGATGGTGTTGCAGGTAAAAGTATGGATTGTGTTGCTGATACCGAAAATGGAGGACGGCAACAACTTCGGTGTTTCGATTCAGGTTTGTAGTTGATAATGATGATGGACGTAACTTTTATAGAACAGCTTCAACGTTTCATCACTTTCCGATGACAGTTTGTCAGAATTTGTGATTTTTCTCAGCCCAACTCCCTTATGAACTGATGCAATGATAAACGAATGCAAATTTTAGGAGGAAGTTCTGGGTGAAGTACGGAGTGTGGAGTCTGACTCGGCAGCGTACTGCGACCAGCTGTCTAGGTACTTCCTGTCCCGTGGTCGAATGATTACCAAGATTGCCAGATATCCGCATGTGGTTAGCCTTTCATCTCAATTTAGCCATTCAGTAATATGTTATCTATTAAGGGTGCTTTCAGAGTAAAAAGGAAAGTAAAATAGAAAGTAAAAAGGAAAATCTGTAAAACAACCGACGCAAAAATATAGACGTGGTACTCAAATATTCAGAATTTGAATTTGGCTGGCCAATCAGCGTAGCGCACTGGCCAATCAGGATAGCGCTGTGCTCACAGCCCTCAGCGCTCATTGGCTGCTGCATTTGAATTTGAATTATATATTATTTATTTTTGGGAATATTCCGTTTTGGACACGTGCGTTGTTTTACAGATTTTCCTTTTTACTTTCCTTTTTACTCTTAAAGCACCCTAAGGTTTCATTGTAAATCCGACTGTTATTTCTCTTTTAGCCGGTTAATCTGTAAATGTTGGTTGTGGTTCGAGCTGAAAATGAAACTACTTAAGTGATCTAAATTGCATTCAGGATGACTACCGACGTGCCATCGTTGACATCGACGAACGTCAGTTCATTAACATGCGACTTGTGCTCATCGAGATGCGCAATCATTACGTTCGTTATGTTACTTCTCATAATTTTTATAAATGAAATGTGTTTGTTGCCATGCCATAGTAGAGCCATAACATAAATTCAACTTTCGAAAAAATCAGTCTCCATCGCCACCTGTGACCTTAACAAATGGAATGGAGACTTTTCACAAACTATCATTATTTGTTAAAAACTCATCTTAACAGAAGTGAGCCCAATCGATTGTTTACTTCAGACCACCATGCACGATCTGATTACCAAAAATCTGGAGAAGATCCGTACTCCGCGTAACTCGAATATGGAGCACATGTACTGAGTTTGATTAGTTGTTGGATAGATTGTTATGTTTCGTTGTCGTTTACATTTATTAAATACAATCTAGTTTACTGTTTTGCTTCAGTTAGTCCGCGGTGACTTATCTTATGGTCGACTGCATTTTTCGTTTAACAAAGTTTTTTTGGGAAATACATTTGACTGTTTGAATGCACCGTGTCTTGTCCTTTCTTACTGAACTTTTCATTCTGGTCTTCGAGCAAAGTTCATACACCTGTTTGTTTTTTAAATTTTTAATATTAAGTGTTCTGAGCTCAGTTTTAATCTGGTTTTACCAGGTGGAACAAGCCACGAAATGCGGTCAATTGCGATTGGACAAGCTGGATCAGGACCTGAAGCACCACAAGTCGAACAGCATCAAGGAGAGCATCAGACGCGGCCAAGACGAACTCGGCGAACATTTTCTGCTGATGGGCAAACGCAACCTCAAATGTTTCAGCAGATCCCGACTACTACGACTACTGCAGTTCGACAAAGAATGTTGTTCAGGTTGGTGTAGTTCACTTTTTGGATCAATTTCGTGTGTTTTAGAACGTAAATAGGTACATATAAAAGATAATTACGAAAATGAGTTCTGAAAAATTTATCTGGTTTCAGCAGTTCTGATTGGTTTCACAGAAAATTTCCAAGTGAAGGTTGATATTAAAAAATTTAGGTGTGTTTTAGTGTGTTGTTTTTTGTTATTGTTGTTGTTTATATGCTTTTGTTGTTGTTGTTTTTGTTCTGTTTTCCCGTTGCCAGAAATTTTTGCTGGTTCAACACAATCACATAAAAAATATATTAATCAAAGCGTGGCCAGTTATAATGTTTTATATTTAACAGTAGTAGTTGAATTGCAGGTATTCTGGCGTCTTCATATGCTACAGCTAATGTCGGTCATGTGAAATAGTCATTAAAGTTCCACAGAAATAAAATGAAAGATAATATAAATCGACGTTAAATTAACATACATTGAATGCATATTATACAATAAGCGTTGTTTCCTAGTTAATATCACATACGATATCGAGAAATTATAGTAATTTAAAAAAAGCATAAATAAAAAGATAGATAAAAAGCAACTCACAGCCCATTACAAATGATATCAATCAAACAACAAGATGAATTAATTATTGATTTAACTAGTGACAATTCTATGTACACAATATGCTGGCAATGGCAAAAATATATATTTCAGTGTATATTAATTAATATTATTATTTATTATAAATTCGATTCGATTTCGATCAAGAATGAGGTATTTTTTCAGATCTATATAATTTTTCATTACAATATTTATAATCAAGAATAGCAAGTATTACAGTTAGCAGCATTCAATCTGAACGAGTGAAGTATAAAAAAGTAAAATATCATTCCGACGTTGTTTCAGACGGCTTGCGTTCGTATAGGGCCACGATCACACCGTTACCCATTCATTTACTTATTGATTGACTGACTGTTGGACAGAAGAACTGATATTTCAATTGACGGGCGTGTTGATTTACTTACTCTTTTACTGAACTAGCTCAAGCTGAATGACTGACTGAACTGAATGACTGGCTGACTGACGGAGAAACTGACTCAACGACTGACTTACTTGGTACTGGTTGACTGAATAACTTGCATTTTGATTGATTGACTTGTTAGCTAACTAACTGACTGACTGACTAATTGACCGCCTGGTTGATTCATTTACTGATTAATTGACTGTATGAATGACTGACTGAAAGGCTGTTTGCCCGACTGATTTACTGGCACTTTGACTGATTGACTTGTTGACTAACTAACTGACTTATTGACCGACTGGTTGATTCATTTACTCATTGACTGGACTGGCTGAATGACTGATTGAAAGGCTGACTGCCCGACTGAATGAATAATATTTTGACTGATTGACATGTAAAACTAACTGACTGACTTATTGACCGACTGGTTGATTCATTTACTCATTGACTGACCGAATGAATGAATGACTGACTGGTTGATTCATTTACTTATGACTGACTTGTTAACTAACTGTTGATTTACTGATGGGCTGGTTGATTCACTTACTCGGTGACTGACTGGCTAAACTTCCGACTGACTGACGGAATGACAGATTTTTTGACAGTCTTGACAACTAACTGTCTAACTTACTGACGGAATTGCTGATTCATTTACTCATTGACTGACTAACTGACTGAATGACTAGCTAATTAAAAGACTGACTGACCAACTTACTGGTGCCTGAATGGCTGTTAACGTAAACTAACTGACTGAAGGACGTACTGGTTGACTGACTAATGCACTTATTGACTTGCTGACTTACTAATTGTCTGAACGACTGTGAACGACTGGTAAACTGACTTACTGGTGACAGATTGACTGCCTGCGTGCTGGACTGACTTGCTTATTGACTGAATTACGGATTTCCGGACAAACTTTCTTATTGATTGACCTGACTGATTGGCTGATTTACTCATTCATTGATTGACTGGCTGACTATAAGATGCCAAACTGAAATTTTGGCCGTCTGATTGATTGACCGCCTGACTGACATAATCGTTGACCTGCGAGACTGTCTGACTGACTGACCGGCATACTTATTGTTGAGAGTAAAAGTATTTAGATTCAGCATGATTGCTGGTTTGCTGAATCATTGATCGAATGCATGAAGTTTGTGCCGTATGGAATTTGTGAGTATATTTTTACTGTCTTTGTATTTGTTCAGTCGACTGACTGATGTGACGTTGGTTGTGTTTTCACGAACGTACTGACTTCTGTTTGTTATGGATTGAATCGAATAAAAGTGACTGACGTGTTTTAAGCAGCTGGTAAGTTACAGATTGATGCAATGTTATATTTCCAGAGTAAGATGTAAATGCGATAGTTGATTGACTGGCTTAAAAACAATAATTGGCTGACTGAGTTATGACCGTAAGTCAGGTAATCAGACCTGATTGCTGGTTGGCTAAATCACTGACCGACTGAAGGAAGAGATTTTACTGTAGCTGATTACTTATTGACTTGTATATTGATTAAATGAGTTAGTATCGCATTGAAACGACTGATAAATTGCGAATTTATTCATGTAATGAAGACTATTTTTAATGACTTATCACTCACGTCCATTGCTCTTCTCAGTTGACATAATGACATCAGACGTCTACGCTATCCGCACCATGAACTTGCCTGATTGATTGGTGTAACGACTGACTCAACGAGTTGCGGATTGATGCACCGAACCGACTGATAGACTAATGATTGAGTGAAGATAGATAACAAGACTGTTTGAGTGAGATATTGATTTAATGACTGGTGGAATGAGTGAATAATGATCGATGTTGCGCTACCGGCGGTGAGACGAGCCAGATACTCAACTGCTGCAGATGTGCTGTTTCATTCATATGGCTGCTCTTCATGTGTTTTATAATGCAATTATTGTTCATCATGATTAAACATAACTGTTCATGCATATGCATTCAATGATTAAGTTTATACAGTTGACACAACTAACTCATGATAAGATTATTGTTTCATTTTAACAGATTCGTTGTGTTTACACTATGTTTAGTTTTTTTTCATGAAACTACTATAACCCTATGATGTTCCCTTATCATGAAGAAGAACCAGGTGTCTTCTATCACTAACTGAATATCGCATAATATGTATAACAAGCAAACCTTCAATTTCAGAGTCAGTCGGAATTTCGAGCTGCCCACTTTTCACTTTTGTGATGAACAATGAGAACGACTTCTTGGCATTCTCCTCCATACCCATGCGACCCAAAGCCTCACGTTGCGTGATCGTGCCGTTGATAACACCGCGAACAACATGACGATGCTGAGGATCCATGAACACTGATCGTCGTGGTCTTCGGACAATCATCGGTGGTTGTGCGACATCGGTGACGACCGTGTTCACTGGCTCTTTTTCCTGTAGTTTCATGTGGCCGTCACTTACTATATTCGATCCCCAATAATTCAGGGTTTAAGCATTTCAGAAAATAAAGGACAGAAGCAAACCAGTGCAAAAATTAAGGATTTTTGTTAATCAACAGAACGAAAAAATTATAACTTTCAAATAGTTGACAGATAAATTACTGTTGAATTTTTTCAAACTTCAAATTAAATGGCATTTTAGCTAGAGAATCAACGGCTGCTCGTAACCAAATTATTATTCTGTTCTGTCTGACGTTTTGGCTTGTTTAATTTTATCTGACTAAGGAAGAACCCAAAAATGGAGCGTGCAAAAAAACGAAGCAGAGAAACGCAAACTAATCATTTGACGGGGACATTTGTTCCTACGTCAATTAGTAAAGCTAGGAAAGAATCATATAGGTTGCGAGGAAATTGTGGAAACAATGACTTCACCGATCCTACCCATCCAACATCGGCTTTTGTAAATGTGAGAAGTTTGTGATTAGTTTATATCACATTTGCGCATAACCCAATCAGTATGTTCTCGTATTTCAAACAAAAGCTTAGTTTGAATGACTTAATGAACTTCCAGTAAAAAAATTTCACAGAGCCTGCAAGATTCAGTTTTACATTAGTCGGATTTCGATTTATTAAATTCAAACCTCTTTGGGTGGCCATTGTTTCGCGCCTTTCCTGATTTTATTAATCAGTCTAGCCAATTGCTGATACTGGGGACTGCGCGCAGCATGACCCAATTCTCTACACAGGTCAGCTGACGAGCGCGTCTTGGACAGAACGGCTGTGACACCATCGATGAATTGACGAGTCAAGGGAAAGCCGTAGTCTTTTTGCTGCAAAATAACTTAATTTCTCACTTATGTAAGTCTTACATCCACGTAACGAGCAACAAGCATAAGGGTGAAAGCAGTGCATGTTCGGGCATGAATAACAAGGTCATCTTATTCTCTGTTTTTTACAGCAGACAATACAATTACAAGCTCGATTCCCCTGGAAGGATTTGAACCTTCATCTTCTGAGCGGAATCAGACGTGTTACATAACACCACGAGGGGCGAGAAAGAGCTGTAACCGTATCATTTGGTACTCGATTTTATGTTGCTAGTAGAGATAAGGTAATTTATTATTGACTTCCTTGTTATTCATCATAGTGCTATCAGACCAATACCAGGCTACTAGTGCGCAAAATAAAAAGCTTAACATAAGAAGTTGTGCAGAAGTGAAGCAGAATTTTGCATTGAAAAAGAAAAACGTGGTTATATTTAATTGTACCTCAGAGTCATTGGATGACTGCCGACGAGGTACATAAAAAACGGCTTGCACGCCTTTCTCCGCCGTCTGACGTCCACGGTTGATCGCCACACCATCGCGATCGTTGTTCGCCATGTGCTCGTCTGCCTTGCCTGCCTCACTCACACTAACAGACACACCATCATTCACGCCTTCAGTCACACCATCAGTCACACCAACATTCACGCCTTCAGTCACACCATCAGTCACACCAACATTCACGCCTTCAGTCACACCATCAGTCACACCAACATTCACGCCTTCAGTCACACCATCAGTCACACCAACATTCATGCCTTCAGTCACACCATCAGTCAAACCAACATTCACGCCTTCAGTCACACCAACATTCACGCCATCAGTCACACCAGTCACACTATCAGTCACGCCGTCAGTCACACTATCAGTCACGCCAGTCACACCATCAGTCACACTATCAGTCACGCCAGTCACACCATCAGTCACACTATCAGTCACGCCAGTCACACCATCAGTCACACCAGTCACGCCGTCAGTCACGCCAGTCACACCAGTCACGCCGTCAGTCACGCCAGTCACACCAGTTACGCCATCAGTCACGCCAGTCACACCATCAGTCACACCAGTCATGCCGTCAGTTACACCACCAGTCACGCCAACAGTCATTCCAGTCATGCTTTCAGTCACACCAGTCATACTAACAGCCAGACCTCCGCCGGCCACCACGCTCACCGCCGCGCCCGCGCCAGCCACCAACCCGTGCGCTGCGCCTCCGCCGGCCACCTCACTCACCGCCGCGCCCACGCCAGCCACCAACCCGTGCGCTGCGCCTCCGCCGGCCACCACGCTCACCGCCGCGCCCGCGCCAGCCACCAACCCGTGCGCTGCGCCTCCGCCGGCCACCACGCTCACCACCGCGCCCGCGCCAGCCACCAACCTGTGCGCTGCGCCTCCGCCGGCCACCACGCTCACCGCCGCGCCCGCGCCAGCCACCAACCCGTGCGCTGCGCCTCCGCCGGCCACCACGCTCACCGCCGCGCCCGCGCCAGCCACCAACCCGTGCGCTGCGCCTCCGCCGGCCACCTCGCTCACCGCCGCGCCCGCGCCAGCCACCAACCCGTGCGCTGCGCCTCCGCCGGCCACCTCGCTCACCGCCGCGCCCGCGCCAGCCACCAACCCGTGCGCTGCGCCTCCGCCGGCCACCTCGCTCACCGCCGCGCCCGCGCCAGCCACCAACCCGTGCGCTGCGCCTCCGCCGGCCACATCATTCACCGCCGCGCCATCACCAGAGACCATCTTTCAAGACACAGACTTAGCAGAAAAAAACTGATCAGAAAACTTGAGAGCAAACTTTCAGTGAATTTCGGGAAATTCAACGATGTGTTGAAAAAAAATTTGAAGATTCATTTACAGTAGATGTAAAACTGTTAGTCCGTAACCGAACCTAAATGATGTCTCCTTTTTCTTCAGAAATGAGTTTTGCTTACTCGATTTCTTGCATCTATTTTTATGCTGCTGTTTAGATGACGTGCAACTAGTTTTGCGTACATTCACGGAACTGATGTAGATGTTACTACTCATTCTGGGCAGGTACAAG
>CAXIWR010000594.1:29128-54527 GCA_964036265.1 Daptonema setosum | reverse complement strand
TGAGTGAGTGAGTAAGTGAGTGAGTGAGTGAGTGAGTGAGTGAGTGAGTGAGTGAGTGAGTGAGTGAGTGAGTGAGTGAGTGAGTGTGTGAGTGAGTGAGTGAGTGAGTGAGTGAGTGAGTGAGTGAGTGAGTGAGTGAGTGAGTGAGTGAGTGAGTGAGTGAGTCAGTGAGTGAGTGAGTGAGTGAGTGAGTGAGTGAGTGAGTGAGTGAGTGAGTGAGTGAGTGAGTGAGTGAGTGAGTGAGTGAGTGAGTGAAGGAGTGAGGCAGTGAGTGAGTGGGCTTCGTATCTATGACGATCAATTCTTGCGTGAAAGCTGACTGCCTCAATATTATGAAGACAAATAAGTGTTAAAGAATAGTTTAGCTAATAGCTTCTCGAAAAACAACATTCTTAGATTAAAATGTGTAGATGAAGATCCTAGCTTTTCTTTTTTGATCAGAAAAAAACTCAAACAATGGTCAACTATTGAATCCACCATATTGAACGACACATTAACTCACTATACTGAATAAAACTAAATGTCTTTGGTAAAAAATTTCTTTTAAAACTCAAGTAAAAATCCATTTTTTCAACCCGAATGATATAGTCTGGTCACAGTTTCTTGTTACTCTGAAATTTTTACTGTAATCCTCTTGGCGCGTATTCAAATTTCGGGCGCATTCAAAATGAACCAAAGTTTTCAGCTTTTTACACTACATGTAGACAACATATTAATAAACAAGCCCAACCCATCAATTGTACAGTAAATGGTTTTCAGAAAAAATATTAGTAACATGTAACAAGATATCCTAACCAAGCTACATATACTAGCTGAACTTGATGACTGCATGTCATAGCATAATCCAGAATAATCCAGAATCGTTTGATTCATTAGAAGCTGTATATGAAATTTCAGACTCCATCAATCGCTCCTTGAGGAAGCCCACAGCCTTTTTACAGTGATTATTAGTATAGTTTTATCACAATCAGAAAGGTTGAATTAAGCACAAGTTCAATAAGCTCACTGAGTCCTCAATTATTTCACTCCTCTGATTGTTCAACATTTCGGGTTTTTGATTACTGAAATTATTTGTTAAAATCACTTTTATGTGTTTTTGATTTATTTTCCTGTCTCACCAAATAGTTAAAGATTGTATAGTTAGCTGGAGATTCTTTGTATCGTCGGAGTGAGTTTCAAGTATACGGAATTATGACCTGAAAATAGAAGTTTTTCACTGTTTCACTACAAAACTCATGTATAGGCAGCTGTACTGTAACAACTTTTGGCTTTTGGTACGGCTTGCGTCGACGTTATTCGTGGTTCTGAACAATTCGCACACGTAATCTTCTACGAGCACACGAGCAAATTCTCCAAAGGGAGGGGAATTTCTTCAAAGAGGGGGGAATTGGCAGTTTTCAGGCGGTTTTGCCTACACCTTAGGGAACAAATTCCACTTTCTGTAACCACCAAAGAGGGGGAAATTCCACTTTTTCGTTGTTCCCTCGTCCGCTAGTGCACAGCTGAGAAAAAATTGCGATGTTGCAGCACCAAATTTTCTTTTTCAGAACTGTATTTCTCATTCAAAAAATTACAGTAAAAACTGTGACAAATATATACCGTATTCCAAATACCGTAAATAGTTTTTCGTAACTTATACCGTAATTATCACCGTAATTCAGACCGTATTTTATTGTTACGGTAGAGGATTTATGGATTAATGCGTTATCCGCACGCTAAAATTATTTAATTTTTTCAAAATTTATTTTTTTTTACTTTTTTTGAGAGAAGAAAATTAGAAGGAGCAAAGCACGATAAAATGGGTGACCACTCTATACACTACGCACTAGGGTAAACTTCTACGATGTCTGCAAAAAATCACGAAATTCTCATTCGCGTACGTAGAAAAAGTTTACAAAAAAACACAGTAAAAAAGTAAGTCGATTTGAAGATATTTGCTCATAACATAAACAATAGACCTTTTTCAATAGATCAACAACTAAGACTGGTTGTTTAATCTATTAACTGACTGATTGTTCGATTTACTGCAATACTTTGACTTTTTGGGTGACTGAATATTCGGTTGATCAACTGATTGGGTGATTTTCTAAGTGACTGACTGAATGACTGACCTACTTGTTGACTGACTGACCGACTGATTGCCTGATTAAATGATTGACGTAACGATTTCTGTACCAACTGACTGACTCATTTACAGTCTGAGTGAAGAACTGAATGACTGCCTTATGAAAGACTAACAGATTGTTTGACCAACTGAATGAACGTTTTACCGACGCACTGACTGACCGATTGACTGGCTGAATGACTGACCTACTGACTGACTGACTGACTGATTTACTGTAACCTACTGACTGAGACCCCATGCACTTCTAACTGCAAGCTCGCTAGGAGAGCCCTCGAAGCTCTACTCAAGTGACCAGTCTCAGCTGTCGAGCCAGATATGCTTATACTTTTTAACATTAACTGGGCTCTCGATGAGAGACCTCAGGTCTCTTCTCGGGAGCTAGCAGTTTGACGTGCACGGGTCCTGATTCTCTGAACTTTCGAGTGAACAGCTACTCAACTCATGCTCTCCAACCAGATTTAGTTAATTGTTCACTGTTTCAAATGAACATGCAACAAGCAGTACTCTGAACTTAAAAAAATCGCCTTTTGTTCAATCCTCTCTAACATAATTTCCGATCCTGAAATTATATTCACAATCGGATTAAATAATGTCCCGAAAAAAGGTGGTTTACAAACGAATAGTCCCGGAGTTTTCACAGTTGTTCAGGGTTGTTTAGTTTCCAGTTTTCGTATTTTCAGAGCAATAAAAATGGGTTTAATGAAAATTAATCTTTTGGCTCAATTGAATTGCATCGAGAGATCTTTGTTGGATCGATAAAATCGTGAAATTTACTTTTCTGCGTGGTTCACTTCAATTCACGGTTCATTGCAGTCATCACCAAAAAAATCGATCCCGCTGGAAATGCCCAGTAAAATCGCGGATCCCAGAGACGAAATGGCCGCTATTCCGTTGGAACCGATGGACCAGGATGAGGCTCTCCAGCTGCCCGCCTTCAATGTGAGTATGCGGCCGCCGCAGAATCAATTGCCCAATCAAATCCGAGGTTAAAACGTGTCGGACACACTGGAAACTCATATGGTCGACAACGCCAGCCTTGGTTAGATTTGATATTTTATGATTTTTATTTTATGGCAGCCACTGGCGGACGAGTCAAACTACCAAAGGGAGGGGACTTCCGTCAAAGAGGGGGAATTCGCAGTTTTGAGGCCGTTTTACCTTTACCTTAAGGAACAAACTGTACTTTTTGAAACCGCCAAAGAGGCGGAAATCCCACTTTTCCCTCCCCTTCTCGTCCGCTAGTGATGGCAGTGGCACATATATCTGTTCATTACCTGCTTATTCTCGCTACGCGGTGCTAACGGCTGGTTTAGTTCAAAATGAATTACTGTTCCCACAAAAATGTTTCGTTTGTGCCACTTTTTTGTCGATGCACTATTCGTTTTTCAATTTTTTCAAGCTACAGGTAACCAATTAAAAAAAATTGTGTCACGTGAAAGAGTGAAAATTTTTCTTTAATTCGCCCTCAACTTCAAATTCGTCAAAAATAACTCAAACTCAACGTCAAAAATCAAAGAAATGAATAGTGCATCGACAAAAAGTGGCATGAGCGAAACATTTTTGTGGGTACAGTAATTCATTTTGGATGCTGAAGTTATTGTTGTTGTAATTGTCGATGCTGATGACCAACATCAACACCAACAATTTCTATGAAACAATAATATCACATCTCGATTTCATAGTAGAAAATTATGTCCCTTATACTAAACCCAAGAACGGATCAGGTTTCAGTAGGACCTGTATCAATTTATATCATAGTGCAGAAAGACTTCGTCGTAAATTTCAGGCTAACCCTGTTTCACTTGACACCAAGATTTCATACTATCTTGCCGAAAAAGCCTTTATTGCACGTAAAAAAGCGGATGACATTTTACACGATAATAATCAACTTCGTAACCAAAACTCTAGAACTTTTTGGAAATACATTAAACAAAAACTTCCTAATATTACTTCTTCAAGACCAACTAATGATAGTTTTGGGCTACCAATTGTTGATGATGCATCTGCCGCAAATGCCTTTTCAATTTTCTTTTCGTCTACATTTAATAACACTGATTATTCTGATGATGATATTCTTCTTTGTTGCAATTTTGACCTACCGTCAATTGATTATATTCAATCGGTTCCATTTTTTACACCTGATGATATTGTAAAATATACTAATATGCTTTCAAACAAATTAACTCATGTCACAAATGATTTTTCTCCTTTTTTGCTCAAAAAATTTGTCCATTGCTTTAGTATTCCTTTGTCTAAATTATTCAATGTCGTTATATCGAAACGGGTCATTCCAGATGCTTGGCGTCTTAGCACAATTACTCCGATACCTAAGCTACCCTCTCCTGATTCAGTTACTCAGTTTCGTCCTATCTCAATTACCTGCTCAGACGGCAAGCTATTTGAATATTTCCTCAAGGACTTACTTCTTGAACATTTTAATGCCAATTGTCTAATCTCACCTCACCAATTCGGTTTCATTACCGGTAGATCAACTTGTGGAAATCTTCTCTCATACATTCACAATATCCTTACCTATATTGATAATCGTATACCTGTCGATGTAATCTATTTAGATTTTGCGAAGGCCTTTGACAAAGTACCTCATAAATTTCTTATTGCTAAATTACATAAATATAAAGTTAACACACATCTTATCTCCATCATTCAAAACTGGCTCACAAACAGGTCTCAGGCCGTTCGCTTTAATAATTGTACTTCATCTTACAAACCAGTCCTTAGTGGTGTACCTCAAGGTACTGTCCTTGGACCTATTCTATTTGTAATCTTCACCTTTGATTTAATTAACATTATTAAATGTCCATTTTTTTATGCTGATGATTCTAAAATCTTACAACCGGTTCATTCTGTCACTAATTGCTTGGAACTCCAAAGTGATGTCAATAACATAATCTTATGGTGCAAAAACAATGGCATGTCCCTCAACAATAGTAAATCGCTAACAATTCATTTCGGAGCCAACAATCCTGAATATATTTATCATGCTGATGGAATTCCTATTACTGCTGTTGATCAGGTTAGGGATCTTGGTGTTATTATTGATTCTAAACTCTCGTTTAATCAACATATCTCTAACATAACACACAAAGCTAATCAAAAGGTAGCTATTCTTCGTAATACATTTTATGCCAAGGATCCCTTATTTCATATACAACTATTTAAAACATTTATATTACCTATAATTGATTATTGTTCTCCTGCCATAATATATAGTACTAAAAAACAACTTAAAGATCTTGAGTCAATACAAAAAAAGTTTACTTTGTATACTTTAAATCTTTTCGATATACCATACATAGATAGACTTAATTCGATTGGCTTACCTACCATTGAAAATAGATTATTGACCAATGATCTTGTTGCCGTTCGTGATTATTTTGCAAATTCTTTATATCTAAATTTTAATCCTTTTCAATTATCAACCAGTAATACCCGTAATGCTCTTTTTAAAACCCGCTTTTTGACTTCCATCTACGCTAATTTCTGGTCCAAAAGAGTCCTTAACACTTATGAAAAAATACCCAAAGGTGATCTTAAAAATCGCAAATTAATCAGTAAATTTATTGAACAGCGGGATATCAATATGCTTTAATTTATTAATTCTTTATGTGAATAATATTTGTAATTATTTGTAATTATTTGCTTTCCGATCAACCTATTACTTTTCCCGTTTACTCTCCTTGTATGTTTTCCTGACCCAATGATCGAGACAATAAATAAAAAAAAAAAAATAAATAAAACATGAACTCTATTGACGTTGACGATAAGATTTTTCTAAAGGTTAAAATGTTGTTTTTGCTTTTATTACTTTTTTTTCAACTTGATGAGTATTAAGATGTTGCTGCAAATGTTGTTGTCATTGCTGTTGCGTTCGTTGTTATTCCTGCTGCTAATATTGTTGTTGTTGTTGTTATTGTTGTTGTTGTTGTTGTTGTTGTTGTTGTTGTTATCGTTGCTCACACTGGCGGACGAGCCAAACCTCCAACGGGAGGGGAATCAGTGTGGATTTCGCAGTTTTCAGGAAATTTTACCAGGGATCAAATTCAAATTTTTGAAAACACCAAAGAGAGGGGAATTCCACTTTTCCACCCGTTTTCGTCCGCTAGTGGCTCAATTTGAAAATTACTTCCAGGGTGCAACCGATGCGAATAACGACGAAGCGTGGCAGGTCAAGGCAGCCGAAAATGCCGAAGCACAGATTAAACGACGTGCCAGAAAACTTGCCCTGGACGAATACATGGAAGAGTTGGATGCCAAAAGACAAGGTGGTTGTTGTTGTTGGTGTTGTTTCTTGTTGTTGTTGCTGTTGTTGTTGCTGTTGTTGTTGAGATTGTTGTTGTTTTTGTTGTTGTTGTTGTTGTTGTTGTTGTTGTTGCTGTTGCTGTTAGTTTTGTGCGTTTGTGCGTCAGAAAACGTAGCCTGGATAAAATGATGGAAGAGTTGGATGCCAAACGACAAGGTTGTTGTTGTTGCTGTCATTTTTGTGCGTCAGATAACTTAACCTGGATGAAATGATGGAAGAGTTGGATGCCAAACGACAAGGTTGTTGTTGTTGAGATTGTTGTTGTTGTTGTTTCGTTTTTGTTGTTGTTGTTGTTGTTGTTGTTGTCGTTGTTGAGATTGTTGTTGTTCGGGGGTGCTGTTGCAGATTCGGCAGTTCTCAGCGAGTCTAGGCGGATGGTGTTGGAACTCGGCCACAGCGTCTTGAGTGGTGTTGATGGTGGATCGGGAGTTGCGGAGGGCGATGTGCATCGTCCTGTGGTCTTCATTCTCGTTAGCGACGGTGCGTTCGTTGCCCAGTTAATACATGATTTTTTTCAATGAGAATGTCAAACCTGTTGGATTCATTTTCAGTTGCGAGTGGTGTACCGTTGTTTTCATCACGACTGGTAGAGGCAAAACCCAACTTCTTCGGTGGTCGATTGATGTTGCCGTCGTTGCTGGTCGATGGGACACCAATCTTCTCCGGTGGTTGATTCTGTGCGACATCAAGCGGTTCGTTTGGTCGGATCCGAACATCTGGTGTGGACAGTGTTTCTCGTTGAGCATCCTCATCTACAATAGCAAAATGGTCTAAATGGCAGAAAACCTAATTGGTGGTCTTATTGACTGAAGTAAAAGCTAGTTAATAGAGTTTTTGACTGTCTTACTGGGTGAATGACTGGCTGAGTGACCGACTGAATGACAGATATTTTGACTGATTGACTTGTTAACTAACTGACGGATTGACTCACTGATTGACCTGACATACTGGCAGAATAAATCACTCATTTACTGACTGGCTGACTACCCAATTGAAACCCCGACCCACTGATTGACTGACAGAATATTCGACGTGACTGACTGACTGACTGACCGACATACATATTATATTGCATGTAAGTTATGGCATTTATCCACTCACCGAACGAATCTGTGATTTTATTCTGACTGAATAAATTATTTATTAGCTTAGTTATTTCACTATGACTAGTTTGGCAACTGTCTGGCCTAGCTAACGCACAACTAAAATTTATAATTACGTAAGAAACTAGTGGATTGTTCGGGAATACGGTCACTTGTGGTCTCGTCTCCGTGGCGTAACGTAACGCGTCTGATTTCTGTCAGAAGATTGTGGGTTCAAATCCCATCGGAGAAACCATTTTGACTGTATCGAAGAATCAAAATCTGTATTGTGCTGTTTAGTACGGACTGACGTTTTAGCTGACTTGTTAGCTGATGTTGCTTGTTAGTTGTTGACTGATATACTGAAGGTCTGACTGATCCACTTACTCGTTGACTGACGGACTAAATTACTGGCTGATTGACTTGTTAATTAACTGACTGACTTGAAAACTGACTTACTGGTGACTGATTGACTGCTAGAAATGACTGGCTGACTGACTGACTGACTGACTGAATAACTGACATTGATCGTCTGACTTGTTAAGTGACTGCTTGATTGACTGATTCACTTACTCTGACTGACTGACTGACTGAATTGTTAATTGACTGACTGACTTAAGGACCGACTGGCTGATTCATTCATTCATTGTCGACTGACGGGCTGGTTGATTCATTTACTCATTGACTGGACTGGATAACTTACTCAGAGACGGACTTATTGGTGACCAATTAAGTGCCTGGCATTGTGACTGATTGACTCGTTAATTAATTAACTGACTGGCTGTTTCATTAACTCATTGATTGACTGACTGAAAGACTGACTGTTGGACAGAAGAACTGATATTTCAATTGACGGGCGTGTTGATTTACTTACTCTTTTACTGAACTAGCTGAAGCTGAATGACTGACTGAACTGAATGACTGGCTGACTGACGGAGAAATTGACTCAACGACTGACTTACATGTGACTGGTTGACTGAATAACTTGCATTTTGATTGATTGACTTGTTAGCTAACTAACTGACTGACTGACTAATTGACCGACTGGTTGATTCATTTACTCATTGACTGGACTGGCTGAATGACTGATTGAAAGGCTGACTGCCCGACTGGGCTGAATGACTGATATTTTGACTGATTGACATGTAAAACTGACTAAATGACTGACTGACTTATTGACCGACTGGTTGATTCATTTACTCATTGACTGACCGAATGAACGATTGACTGACTAGTTGATTCATTTACTTATGACTGACTTGTTAACTAACTGTTGATTTACTGATGGGCTGGTTGATTCACTTACTCGTTGACTGACTGGCTAAACTGCCGACTGACTGACGGAATGTCAGATTTTTTGACAGTCTTGACAACTAACTGTCTAACTTACTGACGGAATTGCTGATTCATTTACTCATTGACTGACTAACTGACTGAATGACTAGCTAATTAAAAGACTGACTGACCAACTTACTGGTGACTGATTGACTGATAAAGTATAGCTTCAGTTATAAACTTGCATGTGTATGACATAGTGGCTTGATGTATCTGATTATTTTACGTGATACGGTATGTATGTACTGTATGTTTGTATGTAGGTATGTACAGTATGTATGTATGTATGTACTGTATGTATGTATGTATGAATGTGTGAATCAAAAACTCGTTTCGGGCATAAAGATAGACGAGTTTGTAGTGGGTAGCCCTCATCAGTATCCCCCACTGTTTTTAATGATATCGGTACATTGTTTGAGTACCATTGGCTTTGAACATGTACTTGAGCCAAATTTACGCATCAGGTCTGGATTCGACCATATTGAGCGTATAATGTGTTTCGTTAGAAACGGGACGGAATGCCCGTTTTCTCTCAATGCTCTGCAGATATTTATACTCGCTTCAGTGAAGCTGCTAAGCTTGTTTACAATGCGAGCAGTGCGGATAATCTGACCACATATAATATTAGCCGTGACTTTTCTGGAAACGTTGCTGTCGATGTGCACGTAACGAATTGCTTTGAATGGGAACGCGTCTTTTTTATCGTACACTGACAGATCAATATTAACACTCTTTTCTGATTGGACAAGTTTTATATTTATGTCGAGATAATCTGCCTGATTGTCAGGGGAATTTGTTCTGTTTAAGGGTAAACTTGCGTCATAAATGTCTTTGCTAAGTTCCATGAAATTCTCGACTGAAATACAGCAGATGTCGTCAATGTATCTCATAGTTCCACATAACTTCGTTTGAAGATCAGGATGACCGACCAGGTAACGATATTCCATGACAGACAAAGTTAAATCAGCTAGTTCTGGGCTGGCATTACCACCCATAGGGATACCACCCATAGGGATACCATTATCCACCCTGCCTGAATGGCTGTTAACGTAAACTGACTGACTGACGTACTGGTTGACGGACTGATGCACTTATTGACTTGCTGACTTACTAACTATCTGAACGACTGGTAAACTGACTTACTGGTGACAGATTGACTGCCTGCCTGCTGGACTGACTTGCTTATTGACTGAATTACGGATTTCCGGACATTTTTTTTTATTGTTTGACCTGACTGATTGGCTGATTCACTCATTCATTGACTGACTGGCTGACTATAAGATGCCAAACTGAAATTTTGGCCGTCTGATTGATTGACTGCCTGACTGACAGAATGGTTGACCTGAGAGACTGACTGACCGGCATACTTATTGATGAGAGTAAAGGTATTTAGATTCAGCATGATTGCTGGTTTGCCGAATCACTGATCGAATGCATGAAGTTTGTGCCGTATGGAATTTGTGAGTATAATTTTACTGTCTTCGTATTTGTTCAGTTGACTGACTGATGTGAAGTTGGTTGTGTTTTCACGAACGTACTGACTTCTGTTTGTTATGGATTGAATCGAATAAGAGTGACTGACGTGTTTTAAGCAGCTGTTAAGTTAAAGATTGATGCAATGTTATATTTCCAGAGTAAGATGTAAATGCGATAGTTGATTGACTGGACTGGCTTGATAACAATTATTGGCTGACTGAGTTATGACCGTAAGTCAGGTATTCAGACAGACCTGATTGCTGGTTGGCTAAATCACTGACCGACTGAAGGAAGAGATTTTACTCTAGCTGATTACTTATTGACTTGTATATTGATTAAATGAGTGAGTATTGCATTGAAACGACTGATAAATTGCGAATTTATTCATGTAATGAAGACTATTTGTAATGATTTATCACTCACGTCCATTGCTCTTCTCAGTTGACATCAGACGTCTACGATATCCGCACCATGAACTGTGCCTGATTGATTGGTGTAACGACTGATTCAACGAGTTGCGGATTGATGCACCGAACCCATGGATTGCCAAAAAAAAAAAAAATTCGCACATTTTTTTTTTTTTTTTTTTTTTTTTATTTATTTTTTTTTTTTTTTTTTAAATTTTTGGTATCCATCCAGGATCGACCATACATGTCCCAAATCATCAGTAGGGTACTCATTTAGATTTATTTAATGATTCTGATGACTTAGATAACAGTTTTGAGCCCAAACTCGTAAGGAATAATTGATTAAAGTAAGGTAAAGAACTGCCTGGAATTCAAGTGAAAAGTTGTAGTGTTAACTACTCCAACTTGTGAATCGTTACATAGCTGCATCAAATGTAAGAGAAGGTGATGCACAGTAGTCGACTGTGCGACTCAACTCAACCCAACAGCTGTATGCTATAACATGCAATCATCATGTTCAGTGGGTGTTACCCGGGTTGGACAAGTTAACGTGTCATTTTTTACTTGAATCTCAAGAAGCTCTTTAGCTCGGGCTGGCGATTGAGCAGATCACCGTAGGCTTGCACCATCATGTCTGACACGTGTAGGTGTGACACGTGTGAGCGCTGGCCATGACTGAATATAAAAATTAATTCATTTGGCGGCTTAGCATATTGACTGGAGGAGACGGCATTTTGTCCCCATTTATGAAATGGGGACAAAATGTGTTCCTCGTTTAGTGGGCAATGTGTTTTTAGAACTTTTCTCACACTTCTGACATTTTATATTACACTTTAGAGGTGTTTATTAACGTTTATTAACGTATTACAGAGACATTTTCAAAACTTTGTAAAAAAAAAAAAAAAAATGACCAGATTTTTTTTTTTTTTCATTTTTTTTTTTTTTTTTTTCATTTTTTTTTGGCAATCCATGACCGAACCGACTGATAGACTAATGATTGAGTGAAGATAGATAACAAGACTGTTTGAGTGAGATATTGATTTAATGACTGGTGGAATGAGTGAATAATGATCGATGTTGCGCTACCAACGGTGAGACGAGCCAGATACTCAACTGCTGCAGATGTGCTGTTTCATTCATATGGCTGCTCTTCATGTGTTTTATAATGCAATTATTGTTCATCATGATTAAACATAACTGTTCATGCATATGCATTCAATGATTAAGTTGTACAGTTGACACAACTAACTCATGATAAGATTATTGTTTTTTTTACAGATTCGTTGTGTTTACACTATGTTTAGTTTTATTTTCATGAAACTACTATAACCCTATGATGTTCCCTTATCATGAAGAACCAGGTGTCTTCTACACCAGTCACACTATCAGTCACGCCGTCAGTCACACTATCAGTCACGCCAGTCACACCATCAGTCACATTATCAGTCACGCCAGTTACACTATCAACCACACCAGTCACGCCGTCAGTCACACTATCAGTCACGCCAGTCACACCATCAGTCACACTATCAGTCACACCAGTCACGCCGTCAGGCACACTATCAGTCACGCCAGTCACACCATCAGTCACACCAGTCACACCACCAGTCACGCCAGTCACGCCAACAGACATGCTTTCAGTCACACCAGTCATACTAACAGCCAGACCTCCGCCGGCCACCACGCTCACCGCCGCGCCCGCGCCAGCCACCAACCCGTGCGCTGCGCCTCCGCCGGCCACCTCACTCTCCGCCGCGCCATCACCAGAGACCATCTTTCAAGACACAGACTTAGCAGAAAAAAACTGATCAGAAAACTTGAGAGCAAACTTTCAGTGAATTTCGGGAAATTCAACGATGTGTTGAAAAAAAATTTGAAGATTCATTTACAGTAGATGTAAAACTGTTAGTCCGTAACCGAACCTAAATGATGTCTCCTTTTTCTTCAGAATGAGTTTTGCTTACTCGATTTCTTGCATCTTTTCTTTATGCTGCTGTTTAGATGACGTGCAACTAGTTTTGCGTACATTCACGGAATTGATGTAGATGTTACTACTCATTCTGGGCAGGTAACAGATGTAAACTTTTACAAGTTCTCATTTGTGGTAGGCTTTTGTAATAAGTTTTTGTGATAGACCCTTTTGTCCAATAATCATCACTTTAGTTGTCGCCTTCTTGTAAACCAAAAGTGGCTAGTCCAATAATCATCACTTTTACTTGTCGTCTTTTTGTAAACCTTTTTTGTTTTGTCCAATAATCATCACTGATGATTATTGGACTGATAGACGGTTGATTAATCTCCGATAAAATGTCTTCCTCGGAGAATGGTGGCAGCGCGAGCAGCAGCCCGACGCCCGGCGGCCCGTCTTCTGATTTAAATAAGGTTATTAATTACCTCCATCCAATCCAACTAATAATACTAACAAGTTTTTCTCGGTATGATTGTTATCTCATAGTTCACTGTCTTTTTATCTGTATATCAATCGATTGGATGGGCTCTTGCTGCTCAGCCCAAGGCCAGGGTTGCGAATAGACGTGAATATCGTAATCGATCAATTAATTAATATAATTATAGCAGCAACCTTCAATGACTGGCGATAGTGCGTCAACGACGTCAATGACGGGACCACCGACCACCGACCAGATATCGGCCGCTATCGCCCATATACTTGAATCGGCCGATTTGGCTGTCCTCTCGGCGAAACGCGTTCGCAAACAACTCGAGGAAAAATTCGGACGCGATCTATCATCACAGTTTGGCTCCTTTTTGTTGATTTTGGCTTTTTATTCTTTGTTTTCTTCTACTTTAGAAAATCAAGGTCTTTACTCGTTGTATTGTAAATGGCGTCGTTTCTATTTCAAAAGGATTATCGAAGAAGCGTATCAGTTACGTTATTACGTTAACGTTGTTAACTAGTATCAATGTAACAGTGAAACAAAGTGATAATCAGTTGATTAATAACCTAGGGTTGTAGTAATTTTGTTGCAGAAAATCTGAAATCGACAGCATTTTGATGAAGCAGATTGAGAAGATACAGGAAGAGAATGAAGGCAGTGATGGGGAGGTCTCAGATGAGGGTGCGGGTCCGAGCAATGGAGCGACCGGTGGCCGAAAACGCGCCGTTAGTTGGGCAGTTTTATAATAACTTAGATTGAGTTTTATTTTAATTTTTTATTCTCAAGTTGTATGATCGAGACAAATGAATGAACTAGCGAACGGGGAACGAATGACAGAGTTGACGCCCTGCCTTGAAGCCCCTTTTCTGGGCAGATCTATAATTCACCCTTTTTGGAGAAAAACGTTTTCCGCCAGTTATTCAACCTTCGACTCCTCAACTCGTCTACTCCTTCGATTATTTTACTTCGAAACGGCTGAATTCAGACGCAAGCGCTCGGATGGTTTACGGGAGAATTTCAGGAGGGAAAAGACAAAAAACTGTAAAATATTTTCAAATACGACGAAACACATCTAAAGTACTATTTCTCTATGTGTCTGTACATAGAATCATAAACATATTTGCCTTTCCGGAAAGGTTTATCATAACCGACAATTTGTTGTGACTATTTTTTTCACCGAAAGCGAGACTGTCAATAGACTGATGAACACACCATTCGGATATGGTTAGATGGCTTAGTAGATTTCAGTTCACCAATCAAATCAGGATATCAATATGCTATACGTTATTCATCTTTATGTGACTAATACTTGTAATTTATTGTTTTTCCGATCAACATGTTACTTTTCCCGATTACTCTCCATGTATGTATTCCTAACCTAACGCAATGATCGAGACAAATAAATAAATAATTCCCAGTGAATATTTTTTCATTGATTCGCATCGCAACGAAACTAGCATTTTTAATTATAACTTTGTAAAGTTATTATTTTCCAGCATTCCGATTCGGACGCAGAGGATGATGCGACGGTGGCCAAGAAGCTTCAGATGGAAGAACGAGGCTATCGCAGTCGCGCCGCTAAAGTTTGTTGCTTTTTTCGTATTTTTTAGTTTTTTTTGTGCCATTAATGGTTGATTCGGTTTGGAATTAGCTCACGTTCCTTAGCCATTTTCTGTTCTCCAGGGGCAGGAGTCGTTTCAGTTTTCAAATTGCTATTTGTGAAACCTATCTGATTTCCAACATACAGAAGAAGGAAAATTTATGATCAGTACAGTATGTATTTTTTTGTTATTATTACTGAAATATACTGTTTTTTCTTAATTTTTTAAAATATAATTGTTTTAATATTATTTACAGCAGACGCCCGTGGTGAAATCGAGAGCCAAACCCAAGTCGAAAGCGCGAATAGGTGGCGATGATGAAAAAGACAAAACGAAGAAAAGTTGGTCGAAAGAAAATGAATATTTTTGCACAAAGTTGGTGAAAACGAAGCGATGAATGCATTTTTCTAGTTTCATCTTTTAATTGAAGTCAGTCAGTTTATTGAACCTCTCTGGCCCCTATGAAAAAAAAAGATTTTTATGTACTGCGCATTAAAGAACGTCATTGATTATTAAATTCAGTTAGCGCGACTGTTATTTCACTATAATTGTTATATGGTATCCAGCTTCTTATCTTAAAGCATAAAAATTGAATAAATTTAAATTCGAATTTTTTTTTGAATGATATTAGTGTGCCTTGATGGCTTGTGGCGAAAGTTGTGCTTATAAAAAGAGAATGAGTGATAAGATGAAGATAAAGTAAAAAATTTATAAATGATTACTTAGATAGATAGACAATAGATAATAACATTGTTTGTTGTTGGCAGGGGTGGGCCGCTAGAGGGGTGGGTTACCCCCCCCCCCATTTTTCAGGGCGGTCGGGTAGCCTACCACCCATCCCCCGAGACAAAAATTTAGGTCGCCTCCCCCCCCCTCTCCCCTCCGACTCGAAATTTTTGAGAAAATCAGCTTCAACTATTTTAATTCAAAAACTAGATTTTTGGCCTATAAAAAATGGCCGTGAGATTTTTTCTTTTAAAAATACGTTTAATGGGTCAATTTTCATGGTTAAAACCTGAAATAACCGGCTCATGTGACGTTTATACCTTATATTAAAAAAATTATGCAAAAACGCGTTTTTTTGCGAAGAAACTTTTTTTCTAACCACTCCTACCCCACCTACCGCCCACTTTTTGGGGTGGGCTGGGTAATCTGAGATTTCCAGATTCTACCCTCCCCTCCCCCCGCTCCGCGAAACGCCAAAAATCCCGATCCACCCCTGTTTGTATGAATTAAATTGATTGTGTTGTGTTTTGAGAACCGAATGCCGGCTACGGTCAGGAGTGCGTGCTATCGGCCGAGCTGTCCGCACTGATGGGTGTCACGACGATGCAGAGGGCCGAAGTCGTAAAACGCATGTGGGAGATCATTAAGGAACGCGATCTATTCGTTCGTTTAACACTTTGTTGTATCGCCTTTTTTACTCTTTTCACGGTTGCGCTTGTCACTTAAAATGTTTGAAACCAAATCTGCTTTTGTCGCGTTCACTAGCGGACGAGAAGGGGAGGCGAAAGTGGAATTCCCCCCTCTTTGGCGTTTTCGAAAAGCGGAATTTGTTCCCGAAGGTGTAGATAGAATGACCTTAATTTTGCCAATTTCCCCACCTTTGGAAAAATTGCCCTCCCTTTGGAGGTTTCGCTCGTCCGCCAGTGGTCGCGTTCAAAAGCTTTGAGCTAGTCTTCTTTTTTTTCACATTGGGAGAACAAATGTATGTGACCATTAGAATTGCATTTTATTACATGTCTAGTCTAGCTTGTTTCAATAAGATCACTTTCAGGACCCCAAGAACAAGCAGTTTGTCCGCTGTGATGAGGAGCTGTTAAAAATCTTCAGTTGGTTTTTTCTTATTAATGTTTCCTAATTTTTCCATCTTTTTCCTGTAATTTAATTATCCTGACTAATCGACATCGAATAGTTCTGTGTATGATTTGAGATTAACGCCTAGATTATTAGTTAATGATAGGATATTTTTGTCGACAGTCGAACAGATCAATTATTAATCAGATTTGTATTCATTTTTGCCAATTCTCTGGTCATTCTGTAATTTTCAGAATGCAAGAGATTCCGAGCATTTGGCATGATGAAACAGCTGAAACATCACGTTAAGGATCCACGATTGGTTCGTGATTACTAGATAATTAAACCCTGTTCAAGTTCAAACATACGCATCGGGCGTTTCCATAATGATGTTTAAGTAGTTAGTATAAAACACCACTACCAAATAAGAGTTTCTGAAACTTCTATCAGCCATTGAAAACTTCAATGTAAACGCCCTACAAACACACTCATGATATGATGGCCTAACAATTTTTAGCAATTCATTATTGGATCACATACCATACTGTTTTTCTCTTATTAGCACTAGCGGACGAGAAAGGGTGGGAAAAGTGAAATTCTTCAATTTTTGACGATTTCAGAAAGAAGAATTTGTTCCCTAAGGTGTTGGTAAATTGACCTTATTTCTGCTAATTACCCTTCTTTGTTAAAATTCCCCTCCCTTTGGAAGATTGGCTCGTCTGCCAGTGTGAGTTGGGACTAGTTCTGTTCGGGTAAATACGTTTCTTGTTCAAGAAAAGAAAACAGTCTGAAAATTTCAGGTAGAAATTTATGTCATGTTATGTTAAAAATTGTTTTTTTTGGCTCATGCACAGAAAAATATGCATTACAAAACCGGCTAAAATTTCGTTCACCACACGTCTGTTTCTATTATATCTTAATCTAATCTTCATAATTCACCAGTCTAATCAGAGATTTGCATGTTGTGAAGTTGCCTGAGTTCATGGTTACCGAATGAAACAATGCAAAAAAATTCTGGCCAATTTTAATTAAGTTTGTTGGAAACGTCCAAAAATGTCATAAAAAAGTTTGGTCGTCATCGTCAACATTTGTCCCCTTTTTCAAAAAGGGAGCGAATTCGGAATTTTAGCCTTTATATGTTGATATGTCGTCATTGTAGCGCTTACTATACCCTTACTGACACTCAGGGGTACCCAGAAATACTTTTGTACTTTATTAGAGTTTCAAAAAAAATCGGTCTATTGTTTTTTTTCGTAATCGTGCCGTGGCTGAGTTCAGTTCTTATAAACCAGTTCTTCAAAGATTCTTCATAAAATTGAACCAATGATCATATATTTTTGGTTGAGTGTTCTTGTTTTATACTAGTTTCATAAAAGAGGCTGAGTTGTGTGGGGGATATTATAATTAAAGCCCGATCTGCTTCAGATCTCAATATAGATTTCCCATAATAGACAGACATTTGTAATAAGACCAAGACCATGATCGATTAACAATCTGATTTTAAATAAAATTTCCCACAAAATTGGCTCGCGTTTTATCAATTAAGAATCCTCTATCTCTATTACTATTCTGTTCTATATTTTTATAACTCATGTAAGTTTTCTCACCAAGAACTTTACCGACAAACTGGATTTTCGCGATGGGAAGTTCAGGAAATGTGGTTATACTCTGTTTTTTTTGTTTGTTTCTGTTTTGAAGTATTGTTTACTGATATTTGTTCTGTTCTTTTTGTTGAAAAATTCATGCATTAAAATTCGTGTTACATATTTTAGGTTTCTGTGAATGAAATTGATTTCGAAAAATTTCTTATATATATCGATTTTTTGCGAATAAAAGTTTTTTTTGTCATCACATATTTTGCTCCACACGTAACCGAGCGATTCATGTGTGATTGTATGCACGAATGAAGTTAATATCATGACAACTATTGTAATGTGTGTGTATTTCGAAATTATGTATGACTCAAACGCAAGAGCTGGACTAGATTTAGTGCATGCCGAGTTCAGTGAGTCATTCATTCACTCGCTGGCTTTACCGCTAAATATAAACTATTATTGTTGTATACGTTCATTGTGTTAGTTTTGCTAATAACAAGATTGTGTTGTGTTGAGAAACAGTCAGTCGCCACTACGCCAGATACCACGGAATTTCGGGTAATAATAAAATGTTGAGTTGAACTTTTGAAAATATTGTTTTTCCATAATTTTTTATCACCACATCGAAAACCACTGATTTCACAAGTTTCTAAATCTGAAATTCTTCTCAACAGATGTTTCTGTATAAAAACGACAAACGATTGGATTTTGTATAAAATAAAAAATATAAATAAAAATAATGGCTGACTGCAACAATCAACCGGGTGTATCTGGACTGCCACCACCGAATCCAAGTCTTGCAGGTTGGCTTACCACATTTTTTATTTCGTTTTTTTTCAGTTTTTTTTACAGTTTAGCTTCTTATCATGTTACATGTACGAATAAATAAAATTAAATTGTGTAAAAAGGGTTGGCGTTGCGTCCCTTAATCGAGACGCCTGGATTGGTGGGATTCTTTCATTTACATTTATAAAATTGAGAAAAACAAATATTTTATTTAGTTTTTATTTTATGGTTCGCAGAAAACCATATTTTTGCATGTACATGTGTATGTACGTTCACCATGTGATAGTCCAGTCATTTCATCATGTTACATGTATAAAATTCATTCAGTTTTTGCCATACTTACCGTAACAATTTTTTTTTCAAAATTGTCCGAAGTTCTTTATACACGTTAGTCATGATAGTCTATAGAATTTTGAGTGTAATATTTTTTGTTCGTCAACCAATTAGAATCAAAAAAACTGACAAAAATTGCAGGATACACGTTGGGTGAGCGTTTGGGTCAGGGCAGTTATGCCACCGTATACAAGGCGTTGAGTGTGGCGCCGGGAAAGTCTGGCGTACGTGAAACATTAGCTGTAAAGTGTATTCTACTCAAACGCTGTCGATCCGTCGCCGCTCAGGTATACATAACCTATCATCAATGTTTCATGTTATTTGTTCTGTTAAATGTTTTGGCGCGAATTCAAATTTGCTTGACTTTTTCAGCGTTGGGTTGGACAACATTCAAGTATGCCCCGTTATTCGTCGCCTATGTTCCAACGGATTTAACGTTCTAATGATTTTTATTACAAACATTGACCAAACTAAAGTAGTTACATTTAAAAAATTATAAGACTGAATTTGAAGGCGCGCCAACCGTTTGATTCACTTCACATTTGATTTGACTGGCGCACTGAATTTCACAATTTGACATCTTATCACACTCACTTACCCTTTTATTATAACCTAAAAACGATCTCAGACGTGTTTTAGGTTCAAGATAAGAACACACGATATTATGGTGTGGTGTTGTATATAGATTATAAAACTAGTATTAAATTAATTAATTATTATAATAACTAATTATTTAACTAATTAATAATTATTATACTAATTAAATTAATTAGTATAAATTGATTTCAGGATAATCTACTACGCGAGATTCGCATTCTCCGAGACGTCCACCACCCGCACATCGTGGACTTGCTTGACTTTCGATGGGATAAAGATTACATCTACTTGATAATGGAGTTCTGTGGCGGAGGTGACCTGTCAAAGTTCATCCGGGTTTGTTGTTGTTGTTGTTGTTGTTGCCGTATTGTTGTGTTGTGGTTGTTATTGTTGTAGTTATTGTTGTCGTTGTTGTTATTGTTGTTGCTGTAGTTATTGTTGTTCTTCTTAATCTGAATGCTGTTGATGTTGCTGTTGTTGTCGTTGTTGCTGCTGTAGTTGTTGTTGCTGTAGTGTAATTGTTGTGTTGTTGTTGTAGTTGCTGTTCATGTCATTTTTGTCGTTGTTACCATTGTGTGTTTGTTGTTGATGTCGCATCGTGGATTTGCTACATTTTCACAACAACAACAACACCAACTTTTCATTTCGTTTTATTCGTTCGGCATTTCTGCCATGTATTAACATGATAGCGAGTGTAAATAGCCAACAGTTGTGGGTGAGTTGAATAAATGACAAGTTATAAATCAATTTTCCTGACAATATGAGATGATGTTGGAATAGCACGTGCACGGGTATTTAATTGTTGCACATTTGCAGGTGCATCGTCAGCTGCATGAACGTGTGGCCCGCAAGTTCACCCGTCAGTTGGCGTCGGCCATGAAATACCTTCACGATCGTAACATCGCCCACATGGACCTGAAACCGCAGAACATTCTCCTCACGAACACGTATCGACCGCATCTCAAGGTTGTCATTTACTTTTTTTGTTTGTTTGGCCCTCAATTCACAACATCGGTGAACCACATACGGTGAGGGAGAGGTTGTTTGGGATTTGTACTGCTCTCACCAGGATACGTCTCGCCAGTCCAGCCTCAGAGTTGGCTCCAAACTCGAGCACGATTATCAGTGGTAATCGTATGTGTGCGTACCGGGCTATATCGAGTGTGTCTTCACCCGTACGCTGATTTGTCATTTACTGATCACATATTATAAGGCCGTAGGATGCCCTATATTCTAGAATATATATATATATATATATTTTTAATTGTTGGGTTGTCTCACTCGGATCCAGACTTCCGCCAGGTCCCATCCCAATCACGAATGGTGCCCATGGGCATATCATGGAATCAAGTTCCCAGTCACTATATCGGCATGTTCAAGGCATGATGCGAGCCCGTGTGCGGCTGCGGCCAGACGGTTTCAGAGTCTAGCAGTCTAGCACCTCAACCACTTGACCAGCGAGCGCCGAATAGAAAACTAAAATTTTATTTTACAAAACTGAGAAGTTACAAGCAGTTTCTCAGAAATGATATGATTAAAAAAACGTTTTGGACTTTCTTTTGAGCAGAACTTTTTCAGTTGGCCGATTTCGGTTTCGCACAGCATTTCTTCGCCGCCGATGGTGAACTTGGATTTCGTGGCAGTCCGCTGTACATGGCACCGGAGATGTTCACGAAACAACCGTATGATGCCAGCGTAGATCTGTGGTCGATTGGAGTCATACTGTTGGTTTTGTTGTTGTTGTTGTTGTTGTTGTCGTTGTTGTTGTTTTTGTTGTTGTTGTTGTTGTTGTTATTGTTGTTGTTGTTGTTGTTGTTGTTGTTGTTGTTGTTGTTGTGGTTGTTGTTATTTTGTTGTTTTTGTTGTTGTTGTTGTTGTTGTTGGCACCGGGGATGTTGACGAAATAGTCGTATGATGCCAGTCTTGACATCGGTCCCGTTTCAGCTACGAATGTCTTTACGGCGCCGCGCCGTTTGCCTGCAAGTCCTACGCCGATCTGGTGCCCCAAATCACGGCCACCACCGAGATACCGATTCCGGCTCGCCAACCACCGTTGACTGACATATGTGTCAGCCTGCTCAGAGGTAACTGGCATTACTTCATTATACCATGCACACTTATACTATATTGCAATTGCTCTGGGTTACAACACAAGTTATGTTTTGCTTAAGGATTACCAGTTTTCAGGACTGGTGCTCTACGCACTGGACTAGACTGGGGCCTCGGCTCACAGATTTTGTTTGAGACTTTCATTCTCATATTTTGTTACTGGAACGTGGAACCTCTTCAATTTTTGAAGCCCTCCCCTTCTCGTCCGCTAGTGGGCGGACAAACTGCGACTCACTGTGGACGAGCCAAACCAATGAGGGGGAACTGGGAGACATTAGGCTATTTTACCTACACCTCAAAGAACAAACTCTGCGTTTTGGGACCGCCAAAGCGGTGGGGAGTTCCACCTTACCTTACCCCTTCCACTTTTTCCTCCCGACCACACCTTTGCCAGGAGTGCGTATACGTCCAGCTTCATGGGGGGTAGAAGCTGGACGTGTGAGCATCTGGCCGTGCGGTATCTGGCCGTATGTGCATCTGGACGTGCGAGGGGGTGAAGCTGGACGTGCGGTATCTGGACGTATGTGCATCTGGACGTGCGAGGGGGTGAAGCTGGACGTGCAGCATCTGGACGTGCGAGCATCTGGACGTGCGTGCATCTGGACGTGCGAGCATCTGGACGTGCGTGCATCTGGACGTGCGAGCATCTGGACGTGCGTGCATCTGGACGTGCGAGCATCTGGACGTGCGTGCATCTGGACGTGCGAGCATCTGGACGTGCGTGCATCTGGACGTGCGTGCATCTGGACGTGCGTGCATCTGGACGTGCGAGCATCTGGACGTGCGTGCATCTGGACGTGCGTGCATCTTGACGTGCGTGCATCTGGACGTGCGTGCATCTGGACGTGCGTGCATCTGGACGTATGTGCATCTGACCGTGCGTGTATCTGGACGTATGTGCATCTGGACGTATGTGCATCTGGACGTGTGTGCATCTGGACGTGCGAGGGGGTGAAGCTGGACGTGCAGCATCTGGACGTGCGAGCATCTGGACGTGCGTGCATCTGGACGTGCGTGCATCTGGACGTGCGTGCATCTGGACGTATGTGCATCTGACCGTGCGTGCATCTGGACGTATGTGCATCTGGACGTATGTGCATCTGGACGTGTGTGCATCTGGACGTGCGAGGGGGTGAAGCTGGACGTGCAGCATCTGGACGTGCGAGCATCTGGACATGCGTGCATCTGAACGTGCGAGCATCTGGACGTGCGTGCATTTGGACGTGTGTGCATCTGGACGTGCGTGCATCTGGACGTGCGAGCATCTGGACGTGCGTGCATCTGAACGTGCGTGCATCTGGACGTGTGTGCATCTGGCCGTGCGTGCATCTGGACGTATGTGCATCTGGACGTATGTGCATCTGGACGTGCGTGCATCTGGACGTGCGTGCATCTGGACGTGTGTGCATCTGGACGTGCGAGGGGGTGAAGCTGGACGTGCGGTATCTGGCCGTATGTGCATCTGGACGTGCGAGGGGGTGAAGCTGGACGTGCGAGCATCTGGACGTGCGAGCATCTGGACGTGCGTGCATCTGGACGTGCGAGCATCTGGACGTGCGTGCATCTGGACGTGCGAGCATCTGGACGTGCGTGCATCTGGACGTGCGTGCATCTGGACGTGTGTGCATCTGGCCGTGCGTGCATCTGGACGTATGTGCATCTGGACGTATGTGCATCTGGACGTGCGTGCATCTGGACGTGCGTGCCTCTGGACGTGTGTGCATCTGGACGTGCGAGGGGGTGAAGCTGGACGTGCGGTATCTGGCCGTATGTGCATCTGGACGTGCGAGGGGGTGAAGCTGGACGTGCGAGGGGGTGAAGCTGGACGTGCGAGCATCTGGACGTGCGTGCATCTGGACGTGCGAGCATCTGGACGTGCGTGCATCTGGACGTGCGAGCATCTGGACGTGCGTGCATCTGGACGTGCGTGCATCTGGACGTGTGAGCATCTGGACGTGCGTGCATCTGGACGTGCGTGCATCTGGACGGGTGTGCATCTGGCCGTGCGTCCATCTGGACGTATGTGCATCTGGACGTATGTGCATCTGGACGTGCGTGCATCTGGACGTGCGTGCATCTGGACGTGTGTGCATCTGGACGTGCGAGGGGGTGAAGCTGGACGTGCGGTATCTGGCCGTATGTGCATCTGGACGTGCGAGGGGGTGAAGCTGGACGTGCGAGCATCTGGACGTGCGTGCATCTGGACGTGCGAGCATCTGGACGTGCGTGCATCTGGACGTGCGAGCATCTGGACGTGCGTGCATCTGGACGTGCGTGCATCTGGACGTGCGAGCATCTGGACGTGCGTGCATCTGGACATGCGAGCATCTGGACGTGCGTGCATCTGGACGTGCGTGCAGTCTGGACGTGCGTGCATCTGGACGTGCGAGCATCTGGACGTGCGTGCATCTGGTCGTGCGTGCATCTGGACGTGCGAGCATCTGGACGTGCGTGCATCTGGACATGCGTGCATCTGACATGCGTGCATCTGGACGTGCGTGCATCTGGACGTTGCGTGCATCTGGACGTATGTGCATCTGACCGTGCGTGCATCTGGACGTATGTGCATCTGGACGTGTGTGCATCTGGACGTGCGAGGGGGTGAAGCTGGACGTGCAGCATCTGGACGTGCGAGCATCTGGACATGCGTGCATCTGAACGTGCGAGCATCTGGACGTGCGTGCATCTGGACGTGTGTGCATCTGGACGTGCGTGCATCTGACGTGCGAGCATCTGGACGTGCGTGCATCTGAACGTGCGTGCATCTGGACGTGTGTGCATCTGGCCGTGCGTGCATCTGGACGTATGTGCATCTGGACGTATGTGCATCTGGACGTGCGTGCATCTGGACGTACGTGAATCTGGACGTGCTGTGCATCTGGACGTGCGAGGGGGTGAAGCTGGACGTGCGGTATCTGGCCGTATGTGCATCTGGACATGCGAGGGGGGTGAAGCTGGACGTGCGAGCATCTGGACGTGCGTGCATCTGGACGTGCGAGCATCTGGACGTGCGTACATCTGGACGTGCGAGCATCTGGACGTGCGTGCATCTGGACGTGCGTGCATCTGGACGTGCGAGCATCTGGACGCGCGTGCTTCTGAACGTGCGAGCATCTGGACGTGCGTGCATCTGGACGTGCGTGCATCTGGACGTGCGAGCATCTGGACGTGCGTGGCATCTGGACGTGCCGTGCTGCATCTGGACGTATGTGCATCTACACGTATGTGCATCTGGACGTGCGTGCATTTGTCGTGCGTGCATCTAGACGTGCGTGCATCTGGACGTGCATGCATCAGAACGTATGTGCATCTGAATGTACGAGGAGGTGAAGCTGGACGTGCGGTATCTGGCCGTATGTGCATCTGGACGGGGATGGGTGAAGCTGGACGTGCAGATGCACATACGTCCAGACTGCACATACGTCCAGATGCACATACG
>CAXIWR010000594.1:27500-28928 GCA_964036265.1 Daptonema setosum | reverse complement strand
AAATGGGTGAGTGAGCCAGTGAATAAGTGAGTGAGTGAATGAGTGAGTTAGTGAATAAGTGAGTGAGTGAGTGAGTCAGGGAGTAACCTACTTTCATTGTAACATCGTGACGGATACGTTTATGCTTTTCCTTGATCCGTGCCATCAGACACATGATTAATGTGCCAAGGGTAATGGCAAAGATTATTCCCATCTGAAAAGATAGGTAACAACAACAACAACAACAACAACAACAACAACAACAACAACAACAACAACAACAACAACAACAACAACAACAACAACATCAACAACAACAACAACAACAACATCAACAACAACAACAACAACAACAACAACAACAACAACAACAACAACAACAACAACAACAACAACAACAACAACAACAACAACAACAACAACAACAACAACAACAACAACAATAACAATAACAACAACAACAACAAACCAGCCATGCGATCGCAATTATGAGTGTTAAGTGAAGTGTGTATTTCTCATCACCCGCTTTCTCCTTGCCAGTAAGCACATCGACTATTGAAAGTTGAAGTTGCTGAGCAACTTCACAGGTTGTGGTAAACTTCGTCAAGGTGCGGTTGGTATCATGGAGGTCATGATGACTGATCCCATTATGTGTCCCGTTTGGTGACTCATAGTATACTGGTTGAATGAGTGAGTGAGTGAGTGAGTAAGTTAGTTAGTGAGTGAGTTAGTGAGTGAGTGAGTGAGTGAGTGAGTGAGTGAGTGAGTGAGTGAGTGAGTGAGTAAGTTAGTTAGTGGGTGCGGGAATGTTACGTTTCCCAACCAACTTGTGATATTTATTTCGTGCAAATTACTGAACCATCGGTATTTAAAACTGCCAAACGGCGACAACCGATTACAGGAGGCTGAATCTGAAATATGAAGTTCGAATGACGTTCCTTCCAATCATTTCAGCCTTAAATTAGAAAGCTGTTCAACTGTTCTATTTCCTTGTTCAAATGTTTTCGTTATTCAACTTTACTTTACGCACGTTCGATAAAAAAAGTCATAAGGCCTAATTTATCATCCGTGTGATGACAAAAAAATGATTCTTTAAAGATAATTTCTGACCAAGCTATAGTCAAATTTTTTGGTTACGCCTTCTTTTGGGAACTTTTTTTGTGTAAAACCTTTCCCTCACCCAGAAATTAACGGTCGAAAGCAGCAATTTGGGGTTGATGAAAAGGTTTTACACAAAAAGATGCAATACAAAAGATGGTTACGAATGGTTGTAAAACCTTTTCATCAACCCCAAATTGCTGCTTCCGACCGCCAATTTCTGAGTGAGGAAAAGGTTTTACACGAAAAAAGTTCCTAAAAAAAGGCGTAACAAAAAAATTCGACTATATGTATGTATATGCTCTACATCTAACTGATTATTAGGCGGTCCCTTATTGTTACATCTGATGT